>CM076580.1:129644388-129932584 GCA_034641835.2 Pinus albicaulis | reverse complement strand
ATATCAATCCATCTAGTGTGAGAAATATTCTTCCCTCTCTCCACCCTCCATCCATATCTATATCCTCCTTCCATCTCTTCTTTTTTGTCTCTCTATCTCACCCCCCTAAACACACACACTCTCACAATCCATATATATCAATCTCTTTGTCAATCCCCTCCTCTCCCCATCTCTCTCTTCTTCCCTCTCTTCACCTTCCATCTATATCTCTATCTTCCCTCTCTCTCCCTCTCTCTCCATCTTCCTTATCACTCACTCACTCTCTCTCTCTCCACCTTTCTCTCTCTATTTCTTTCTTCTTACCTCTCTCCCCCTCCCCCTCTCCATCTCTCTTTCCCTCCCTCTCTCCATTCTCTCATATCCTTTCTCTTCCTTCCTCTCCCATCTCTCTCTCCCTCTCTCTCTCTCTCCATCTCTCTTTAACCTACAGACTAGATGCTCCTCTCCCTATTTTACAAACCATTCAAAATGAACCAAATAAACTTCTTCTTTCAACTCACCATTCAAAATATATATATATATATATGACATCTAACTTGTGCATTTTACAATTATGTTTTGTAGCTAATGCAATCATGATTCTAATTTTTTTCAACTTAGCTATAGGTCCAAAAGTAACTTCACAATAAATTCCCTCTTTTTGTGAATAACCTTTTGCAACCAATCTATCTTTATACTTATCAATAGTTCTATCAACATTAAACTTGGATTTATACAACCATTTTCATCATATGGGAACATTATTTTTAGGAAATTTTATTAATTCCCATGTATATTTCTCCATTATAGAGCTATATTCTTCATTCGTTGCATCTCTCCTTTCTTTATATTATTTATCTTCTTCGTATCTTGAAGGTTCTATGACATTCATTACAAGAGACATTAATGCATAATCTTTATACCTTATAGGTGTCTAAATTTGACGTGACAACCTTCTTGTATTTTTACTTCTTTCATATTTGTTTCTACTTTGTGGAATATCCTCTCCTCTTCTTAGAGTGCCATGAATAACTTGATGGTACATGCTCTTCAACCTATACATGTTCATGTGTTTGTTACTATTCCTATTAAACACTTCTATCTATTTTGACATAATCATCATTATCATGTCATACATCAGTATTATTCATTTTATCACCTTCATTTTCATTCTCATGAAACAACACATCCCTACTTGCATGGAATCTATGAGAAATGGGATCAAACAAATTGTATTCATTTTGATCATCACAATAACCAATAAATGTGGACTTAATTATCTTTTCCTCAAGTTTTCTTCTTTCATATTTTGGAATATGAGAAAATGTATTGCAACCAAAAACTCTTAAATGAATCACTTTTGATTTATATGCACAAAATTCTTTAAAAGGTATTCTAAGCTCAAATAAACATAAATATTAATTTATTCAACCTGAAAAAAATTAGAAATATATTTACCTTGAAGCATAATACGTGCAAATTCTACTAGTGTTCTATTTTTCCTCTCAACAACTCCATTTTGCTGAGGTGTATGCGGAACTTTAAATTGTTGTATAATCTCATTTCCTTTAAAATATTAATTGAATTCTCTTTATTTTTACTCTCCCCCTTCATCAGATATGATAATTTTGATGCACTTGTGAGTTTGTTTTCCACCATATTTTTTAACTCTTTAAAGTACTAAAAAAAGTCACTCTTTTTTCTTGTGAAATAAATCCATGTATACCTAGATCTATCATCAACAAAATTAATGAAATACAATGCTCCACCAGGAGATCTAGTTTTCATATTTCCACATACATCAGTATAGATTAATTCAAGTATTTCCCTTTGTATTTTGTCTTTATGTATAGAAAGTAATTCTCTATGTTCTTGCTAAGTATCAGATTCAATATGATCATTCTTCATAATAGAAATACCTTCAAGCATTATGTTCTTTTGAAGTAACGTTAATTTTTTGTGATTTAAATGGCTATACCTTTGATGTCATAGCTCTAGTATTGAAATTGTTGTAGATGCCAACGCTTGATTACTTGTCATGGTCACATCCACCTTATAAAACCCTCCAAATTTTTTACCTATGGAAATAATCTTGTAGTGATCTTGAATGTCTTTCAAAACAAACTATGATTTATAAAAAGTCCACCTTCAAATCTTGGTCAACAATAGCATAAACAATAATTAAAAGATTATGGATTTGTCTCTCTTGTCCATTAGGAAAATTTACACCTATTACACTATAACCTTGAAATTTAAGTGATATGTTGTCTCCTAGATAAACATATGTTTAATATATTTTCTCATAATACTCATCAAACCAATCCTTAATACAAGCCATATGAAGTGATGCACCTGAATCAATGAACCAAGTATTCACATCATCGATTTTCGTAGACAGTGAGAAATTAGAAATAAAAAAATCTAAGATCTGTAAATCCATCAATGATTAAGGTGTATTTGTCCACGAAATTTCCATTATGTTTTTTTTTTTTTTTTTAGAATCATATTATTTTCTTTTATAGCAATCTTTAGAGTGATGCCTAGGTTTTCCACAATAATAACAATCATCATTCCCTTTCATGAGTTGTAAATTTAGATCGTGCCATACTTTTCTATTTTTCTTGAAACTTTCTTCCTTTTTTATTGTCCCATGGCTTGCCTCTGTATGGTTGTTCACCCTTAGTCATCAATGTCAAAACTGAACTACTAGAGCCCAAATTAAAGCTCTTCATCCTCTCCTCCCCTTGTAGAATAATTCATGTCAATTCATCAATTTTAAGGGGCTTTTATCTAACTGACAGACTTGCAATAAAAATGTGATAAGCTTGCACTAAGCCATTTAATGTGATGGTGATCAAGTCTGTACTAGACACCTTTCCACGAGCATCTCCTAACTTATCACTTAAACATATAATACAAGACATCGAATTACTTCTGTTTTTATTTGCTTCCACTATAATAGAAAAAATCATAGCCTTCAAAAATAAGATCATGTCTGGATTTGTTTCTTTAGACAAACCCTTGAGCACATCCCACCTTCTTTCGATGTCTTGCAATCTTTGATGTGAGAAATAGTGTTGTCCTTTACATACATTTGTAGCAACACTTTGATTTAGTCTCATGTTTCTCCCAATCTAGAATAGAGGCTCCAACTATAGGATTGGGTTCATCCCCACTCACATTTGACCACAAATTATAACCCTCAAGAATTGCCAACAACTTGAATTTCCAATTCACATAATTTCCTCCATCAAGTTTGGTTGATTCATTCCGAAAATAAGTATCAGCCAAAATATTTGACATCATACTCCAAACAACAATGTACAACCAAATCTACCATACATAAATCCGAATGGACCCAAATTTACCACTCATAGACTTCTTTTTACCATTAAACAAAAATATTTAACTATTATAAACCATTTACAAGTTACCCTCCATAAAACAAAACAACCTCATATAAATTATTTTCCCCAAAAAAATAATCTTTTAAAATCCAAATTTATCCTTTAAACATCATTTATAACAATTTTAAAATTCTGATTTCCTTTTTAACCATACACACTTTACATTAAAAAAAAAAAAACTCAAATTATTATTATTATTATTAATATCACCTCTAGTTTTATCACAACACACTTAATAGTCCATTTTTTCTATAAAACCATATGCCATTTATGTTCCAAAAAAAAAAACCTCAAACAAAAACAACCTTAAAAATATGGCACAATAACGGAAGGAACCTAAGAATACATCTCATTCACAATGACATCCATCAAATTTCAAAGGATTTCAACATGACTATCTTTCAAGAAAGAATTTCCCCAAAAACATAAGCGATGACTCAATACCTTGCTCCAAATAATTTGAGGCTGGAGATTCAACTACAGGCTCCTTCAAACTGGTGCTAGAAATCTTTCCATAGTCATTTTCTGAAATTATTTAAGGTAGGACGCTTCTGAATATCCTCCTTTTTATCATGCCACGATGCAATGGAAGCTCAAGATTTGCTCATCAACATTCATACACTAATTTTCATACAACAAATCAATGGTTTCCACAACTTCTACAAACTTCACCACACCTTCCATGCATCGATTACACAACACAAACATATACAACAGAAAGGTTACACAAGGCTTTGATATGATATCACAGATAAGACTCACATAGAAAGCTTGGATATTTCTAAACATTGCAATTTATACATGAAGATGTTGGAATTTCTAAACAATTTCGAACACACGGAGGAATAAAATAATTCCTCTTCCACAACACAGGGATTAAAATAAAATTAAATTGCGGACACAGAGATGGATTAAAACACTATTTCATTAAACACAAAACCAGCTATTACAAAATAGAATTCTTTAGGACTCCTGTGTTATGGATTCACAAATGAAACTTTAGCTACTACAACACACAATGCTTCAACAAAAGAAAAATTTCTCCATCTCTCTATTCCTATTCACTGCCACGCACACAGTACTCTCTGTCTTTTTCAGCCTTCGGGCAAATTACACAATACAACTAAAAAATCAACTTCTACAATGAACTCACAACATATATATATATATATATATATATATATATATATATATATATATATATATATATATATATATATATATATATATTACAAATATGTCATATCTATAATATATATAACCAAAGTTAAAAATATAAATGTATTGCGGCAAATAAAATTAACCCAACGTTAAAACTTTAAAACATAATGCAGGAAAATAAAATTAAATCAAAAAAATTATGCTAAGGTTAAAAACCTTATTCCCTTCATACTTTCTGTGGGCTGCTTGGAGACTACTTATGTGAGTTCTTTTATCTCCCTGAACTTGATTTGGTTGGTAAAGTGGTGGGTCGAGAGATGAGTGATGTCACCTCCTCCGAGGTTTGCCATCCCCTTTGCTACTTAAGCTTGGATGTCCTCTTGGAATGTTCCTGGCTGTGTAATGAATATGGTTGGCATAGAATTGAAAGTGGTGGTTGCTGCAGATAAGTATGCAGTTGTGTCAAGTGCAAAGATGGAGATTGTTGCCACCATTATTCAAACTCCTCACATCATAATTGATGTCATTGCTTCTGTTGTCTCTTCATTACCATCACAATTAATTTGTCGTCCTGTTGTTCTATGCGGTTTGTTGGAATTAAATTCCAACACGCCCCCTTAATTACAACTGTTGCTTTCTTGCATACCCAGGCATTTCCTAAGATAGTTAAAACTTTTCTACCCCAATGGTTTTGTTAAAATATCAGCAAATTGTTCCTTTATCCTGCAGTGCTGCAAAACAATCTCACCATTATTAACTAGTTCTCATATAAAATAAAAATTTTCATTGATATGCTTTGTTCACATAATTCTTTGATAAAGTTATTGTTGAGTTGTTATCACAATAAATTATTGTTCCTTTTTCCTATTCGTGACATAAATCTCTAAGAATTCTTCTCATCCATACTGCTTGGCATGTTGTTGTTGTTGTTGCCACATATTCTACCTCTGTTGTTGATAAAGAAACTATTGGTTGCTTTCTGGAAGCCCATGAAATGACTCCCGATCCAAAATGAAACACATATCTAAATGTGATCTTCCTGTCATCTACACTTCCAGCCCAATCACTGTCAGTGAAACCAGTCAATTTAAAATTTTCAGATGGGGAGTATAAAATACCATACCCCTTTGTTCCATTCACATACCTTAGAATCATCTTGGATGCCTGCCAATGAGTCTCTTTTGGTGTTTCCATGACTCTGGAAATTAAACTTGGAGCATGCATAATATCTTACCTAGTTGCAGTCAAATACATCAGGCTGCCAACTATGCTCTTGTACAAACTTGGATCAAAATCCTTGTTGTTGTCTTATTTGATCAATTTTAACCCCATGACAGTTGGAGTTATAGATGCCTTACTGTTCTGCATGTTGAATCTTTTCAACACTTCTTCAACATATTTTTCTTGGGAAATAAAAATCCCATTTTCATTTTTCTCTACTTCTATTCCAAGAAAATATTTCTGAAAACCCAAATTAGTCATTTCAAACTCACTCTTCATGACTGTTTTAAAGTCAACAATGAGCGAAACTTCATTGCCAGTAACGTTTAAATCATCTACATATAAAACAACAATAAGAATCTTACCATCATTTTCTTTTATGTAGAATGTGGGTTCTCCATCACATTTATCAAATCCATTTTCAGTCAGGTAAGCATCTATTATGTTGTACCATGCTCTCGGTGCTTTATTCAGCCCATAAAGAGCTTTCTTCAACTTGCATACTTTGTGCTCTTGGCCTTCCATCTCACAACCTAGAGGTTGTTCAACATATACCTCTTCTTTCAACACTACATTCATGAATGCAGATTTCACATCCATTTGATAAACCTTCCATTTATTTTGTGCTGCTATGGACAGCACAGTCCTCACGATTTCCATCCTTGGAACTGGTATGAAAGTTCCTTCATAATCTCTTCCTTGTTGCTACTTGTAACCTTTCACAACAACTCTTTCATTGTGCCTTTCAATCTTTCCTTCAGCATTGCTCTTGGTCTTATTGACCCATTTTACTCCAATGACTTCTTTACCTTTAGGGAGGTCCACTAACTCCCATGTATTACTCTTTTCTATTGCACCAATCTCTTTGTTCATTACTTCAATCCATTTTTCTTATTTTAAAGCATCTTCAAAATGAATAGGGTCATCAAAATTATAATACAAAGAAAATAAAGAGTTCAAACCAGGATTATCTTTTACCTCTCCTTGTTCATAAATCTCACTCAGATTTCTAAATCTCGGTCTTCTTGGTGTACTTGGAGTTCCACTTGAACTTGAGGGAGTTTCAATTCCCTGTGGTGTGTTTGAAGAAGCACTTCCTTGATTTCTCAAGGTTGTTCTATTTCCAGCTTGTGGTGTGGTTTGTTGTGCTTGCGGTGGTGGAGGAGGAGCCACCACGAAAGGATTATTTGTTGTTGTCCCTTCCTCTTGTTCTTCGTGAGACACACATGTCTTCACATTCAATTTTTTCTTTAAGCTTTCATCCCAAGCCTCTTCTTCAATAAACTGCACATCTCTATTGATTATAACTTTCTTGGTGGATGGATTATAGAGTTTGTATGCCTTGGACTCATCACTGTATCCAACAAAGATACAATTCCCCCCCTTACTATCGAACTTCTTCCTTAGCTGATCTGGAATGTGTGCATAAGCCACACAACCGAATACTCTCATGTGGGTGACATGTTGCTTTATGTTGCTCCACGCTTTTTCCGGAACTCTGTTCATGACAAATTTGGTTGGGCATCTATTAAATATGTACGCTGCACAATTGACAGCTTCATCCCAATACTAATTTCACAGATATTTTTCCTTCAACATACTTCTAACCATGTCCATGATGGACCTATTCTTCCTCTCTGCAACACCATTTGGCTGAGGTGTGTACCTTGTGGTAAACTTCTTATGTATTCCATTCTCTCTACAGAATAGTAGGAACTCTTTGGAGATGTATTCTCCACCTATGTCAGTTCTTAGCACTTTGATGTAGTGCCCACTCTACTTCTCAACATGATCTTTGAAGTGGCAAAATTGTTCAAACACTTCACTCTTCTGTTTCAAGAAATACACCCATGTCTTTCTGGTGTAATCATCTATGAATGTAAAAACATATTTGTTGCCAGCTAAAGATGGCATTTGAATTGGTCTACACAAATCAGAGTGGACAATCTCTATGTGTGCCTTTTCCCTTATACTCTTCCCTACTGGAAATATTTCTCTGTGTTGTTTCCCCAAGATGCAGCCTTCACAAAGGCTATCTGGTTTCTCAATCAATGGTAATCCCTTTACCATACCCTTTTTGTTTAACAAGTTCAGGTCTCTAAAATTGAGATGTCCAAATCTCAAGGGCCATAACAAATTTTAATCTTCCACTTCCTCTTGAAAGACCTATTGTGTTATAGTTGCTACATTTATTCTTTCCTTCAAGTCTATTCTGAGCTTGAGAGGAAACATCCTATTTCTTGTCATCTACACCTCTGCAATGACTTTCTTTCTTGGAGGTAAATCCATGATTGTGCACACATCATCTTTAAATAATACATTGTAGCCCTTGTCTATGAGCTGCCCAATGCTCAAAAGATTACATTTCAAGCCAGGTTCATAATATACATCTGGCACAAAATTCTGTTCTCCTTTTCTTGTCAACATACTTACTTTGCCTTTTCCCTTGACAGAGATCTCAATATGAGTTCCTGTTGTTACTTCAAATTTAACATTTTCATCAAGATTGGAAAACATTGCTATGTTTCCAGTCATGTGGTTACTACAACCTGAGTCTAAAAACCATATATCATCTTGTCTATATTGTGCTACATTACATGTTAACATCACATTCTTCTGGTTCTTTTATTCTTATGAAAAATTAGCATTCTTCCTATTATTCATGTCATTTTGCTTTTTCCTACATTCATTGGCATAGTCCCTATATTTCTTGCAATAATGACATTGAATTTGGGATTTATCGTACATTTTTCCATGAGCTTGATGTTGGCTTGAGCCTTCATTCTGGTTCTAATTTCTGCCCCTTCCACTCGAACTTGCAGGGTTGTTTCTTCCTCTATTTTGGCTTCTGCCTCTTTCTCTATTGTTTGTTCTGTCGTGACCTCTGCTTCGGCCAAAAGACATTTGAGTCATGAAATCTTGTTCTAATGAGGAATTTTTTCCTCTATTCAGTCTGTGTTCATGAGACATCAGGGATGCACTAAGCTCATCCACTGTAAATAGTGAGAGATCATTTGTCTTCTATTTCCACTACAATGACATCAAATTTTGAGGGTATACTTCTCAAGATTTTCTCCATAATTCTTTTTTCTTCAAGCGTCTCTCCGTGAGACCTTATTTGGGTAACCAACCCAATAACATGCGTGAAGAATGAGTCTATAGTTTCAGACTCTTTCATACAGAGAGTTTAAAAATCTCTCCTCAACATTTGCAACTTTGTTGTATTCACCTTCTCCATGTGCTGATAGGTTTTTTTGAGAATATTCCATGCCTCCTTATACTTTCTTGCTACTGCAATCCTTGGGAAAATACTCTCATGCATAGATAAAAAGATATAGAAGAGGGATTTGGAGTCCTTCTTCATATTATCTCTTAACAAATCTCTTTCTGTTGTTCTCAAAGTAGCCAACGATGTTACGTCTACGGGTTCTGGGTAGCCATTCTCAGCTAGTTCCCATATATCCTGTGAAGCAAACATGGCTCTCATTTTGATTGCCCAATAATCATGGTTCTTCCTGTTAAACTGTGGAAGTTGGGGATTCGTCAAACTAGTGCCTTTTGCTGCCATCGTGACTGTGCGAACACAGCAATTTCCTTGACTGTGTTAAAAAAAAAACAATCAAACTCTTTAACTGTGTAAACAAACATAAGCTTTCTCTCTTCTCGAGAAATCCGCTTCAACAACCTTCTTACAGATTCTGCATTGAAGAGCAATCTCTACTTCATTCACTGAGCGCCTAGACTAGCTCTGATACTACGTTGGAATTTCTGAACAATTCCGAACACACAGGAATAAAACAATTCCTCTTCCACAACACAGAGATTAAAATAAAAATTAAATTGCGGACACAGAGATGGATTAAAACACTATTTCATTAAACACAAAACTAATTTTTACAAAATAGAATTCTTCAGAACTCATGTCTTCTAGATTCAAAAATAAAACTTCAGCTGCTACAACACATAGCGCTTCAACAAAAAAAAACGTATTTGTCTCTATATTCCTATTCACTACTACGCACAGAGTGCTCTCTGCCTTTTTCAGCCTTTGGATAAATTACACAATACAACTGCAAAATCAACTTCTACAATGCGCTCACAGCATATATATAAGACATTACAATATATATATTATAAATATTTTATATTTATAATATATATAACCAAATTTAAAAATCTAAATGTACCGTGGTAAATAAAATTAACCCAACGTTAAAACTTTAAAACATAATACAGGAAAATAAAATTAAATCAAAGACTTTATGCTAAAGTTAAAAACCTTATTCCCTTCATACTTTGGTAAGAGGTGGGTCCGGAGATGAGTGATGTCACCTTCTCAGGGTTGTTTTCCCCTTTGCTACTCGAGCTTGGATGTCCTCCCGTGTCCTCTCGGAATGTTGTTGGTTGTGTAATGAATACGGTTGACGAGAATTGAAAGCGTGTTCTTTTATAAATAAGTATGTGTTGCGTGAAGTGCAAATTTAGATATTGCTCACATCATAATTGATGTAAAGCGACTTCTGAAGAGTGTCTCTTCATTCCCATCCACCAGTGTCACACTTGTGATATTCTATGCGAGGCCGTTAAGAATTAAATTAATATGAGATTCTACAGTGACCCACCGCCTGGTATTTATTTCACACTTTCATCTCCTTCATCGCCAGCTATATAAAATAGTGCTATCTATCATGTGAACAATTGACGTGATTATTATTTTAACACTTTGGTTGGTAATGGTGATTGATAATATGGAAAATATCTCTCGTACTTAAGTCTAAGGTCTAAGGAAAATGGGTGATAGTAAAATGCTCTAAAGAATTAGTTCTAAAGAATGCTATAAAAAATGCCACATGGAACCATTCAACAAAGTTGATTTAAGGTTGTTGGCATTTTACTATACCCTTATATGGAATTTTCCCTAGGAGCTAATATAGAACATCATGGTTATAAATTCGTGTGTCTCTTTATGTGTGAAACTTGGTTATGGCTATAAATTCGTTTGTCTCTTTAAATTAGCATTGCCATGATATACATCATGTATGTTTATATATTTTATTATTCATAAAGTATTGATTTGTATATATGGAAAGTAAAATAAGTTATTAATTACAATTATAATGTTTAGAGGTTTTGGAGAGATAGAGATTATTATTGAGTGTTCTCTCAAGATATTATTGAGTGTGAATTTACTGAATCAATTCCCAATTTCTATAAAGATGATATATTAAATATGATGAAGTATAATTTGGCCAAACTTTAAAAAAAATTATAATTATAATAAAGAAAATATTGTAATCACTAAACACTCTTATAATTATAATGTGAGATTTTTCTTAATGTAAATATTTTAAAAAATTCATAATATTAAATAACATATAATTTGTTTACTATTTTGTTGAAGTTTCTGGGCTTCTACTTTTCTTCCTTTCTAAAGGTTGAAACAACTTGATTACCTTTCCAATGGATAAAAAAATGCATGGAAAACACTTGTTTGAATATATCTTAAAATTAATGGTCTTGGAGGCCATTGGTCTGATTAGTTTTTCAACAAACTAAATCAACATTAATGAACAAATAAATTAAGAAATAATTTCAGGCTTCCTAGTGACTTTCTCCATAGTCACCTCTTTACTTGCGTTATTCCAAGGTGGAATATGACAGAGTGTCATGCGGAGGTAGCAACCGATGACCAGAAGAAGGGTTATCTGACTTGCCTTATAACTTGAGACCTCCGCTGCGAAATCTAGTTTGCATCTTTGATGTACTATTTGTTCATTCGACCACCGTCTTGCTTTTTGTTAGTTTTCGTAGGAGTGATGAACTAGTGAGGAATTAACCAGTTGTACTAGTTGTAGTGAGCATAGTTTTAACTGATAATGATGGGGATTAAGAAGCTGGTGCTATTTGTTTACTTGAAGTTAGCAACCTAGTTGCATGTGTGAATGATGTTGATTGTAGGGATTCACATCCAAGAAATTTTCTGGAACTCTCAAGGGCTCCTCGTAAAGCTCTGACTGAGCGCTCAGGGAAATTTGCAGATTCCGCAGAACTGTTCTTAACCGATCCATCATTAAATGAAGACTTTTACTTCTTCTGGTCGTCCTTACTCTCTCAGCCAGTCCACGAAGAATGTTTGCTGACTCTATGCCGATGTCAATGCTTGCCGTTTTCACATTTTCTCTTACCGCAAAATGATCCTGAACAGATGATATCATCACCAATAGTTACATGAGAATAAAATAATCAGTGTACAAAATTGCAATAGAATTGCATCGAGATTTCGACCAATACCTGAATCTCAGATTTTAAAAATCCATTTAGAGCCTTCACAGAGTATGCGCAATGTTGAGTCATGTTTCCAACCTTTTCATAAAGATTCCATGGATATCTGAAGAAGAAACGTCCATGTGGTGGCTCCCAAATGGCAAAACTCACCTGTGAAATTCACATAATTTTCTTAGTAAAAGGATTACCAAGTTTAAATAATAGGAAACGACAGTACACATGCCGTATGGTATTTACCAATGTCTCTTCCGTGGTTTTCGAGTTCAGCACAAATTTACAGGCTCTTGGAACCTCATCATAGCCTGATTGATGGCCATCTTTTGGCTCCCCTAAGTATTTTTTGACACATTCTGCTAGTATACAACAAAAAATTGTGTTAAAAAATATTTTTACAACATTTGCTACTTTTGGGCGAGCATGGCGCTAAAGATACAAACAATCATTAAACCATCATTTTGAAATATGCTCACAGAAGAGAGATAATGTCAAAGGCATAGCAGCCATCCTTATTTGTATTATAGATTTAGGCAATATTTCGAAATATAATAATAAAATTGATGTTCTGTTATTTTCAACTAAACCATCAAATACAATAAACAAATATTTATCATAATGAATTTTCATGAAATAATAAACATCCCATTTATTGGTGTTTCTGGCGACGCCTTACCTTCTAGAGACTCAGCTAATACTTCCATATGACATAAAATGGAATTGTGAAGATCATCTCCAGCCCATACAGGAAAAATGATTACATTAATAGCAAAAGAGAGCGCACAACCGATGACCATCATAGACATTTGTTGATACGCCATTTTAAAAATATTTTCAGCACGATAACTGGAAATGGCCATGAAATTGAATGTTATAATGAAGATGAGCACCACATAATCATATCTTTTCTTGATCATAACTGTAAAGAAACGTGAATATGTAGACCATGCACCGGCATCACCCAAACGAACCAGATATATTAGAATCCTGAAAAGTAACGAATCGAATATACCATGCAGAATTGAATCCTCAAGTATTTAAGAATGAGATTGTATTGACCTATGACGGAAATGGAGACACCCAGTATAACAAGTTCACAATTTCTCCCTGTAAGTTGTGCAACATAGCTCACTCCGACTACTAAGAATCCCGCCAAGAACGTGGCACAAGATATGTTCAGACCTTTGCTCAACATTGCACCTGCATTATATTAATGGCACAAAATATCAATTCCGTATAGTTGTAGCAGAATAACTGGTCTAGTGATAGGGCATAGTCATGATGAAAACGAGATGCAACAACAAAGAGAATGAAGTAAAAAGAAGATAATAGTGGAAGAAGACTAAAGATGAAAAATGTAAAAGATAAAAAAGAAGACAAAAAGGAATATATTTGCAATTTCAAGTGTAACATCGGGGATGGTCTAACTTCATGGATTTTTCTGTTTCGGAATTTATTGCTCACTGCACTTTTGCTTCTTACTTTCTCATCTATTATAGTTGACCATAACAGTTATGTCAAATTCAGTTATTCATTTTTAAGCAAACACACTTAATAGTGATTATGTTCATCATTATTGTTCATTCCTAACTTCATTTATAGTATCACACATAATAGTTAATCCCTATTGTTCATTCCTAACTTCATTTCCAGTATCACCATTAAGGACTACTCCAACACTTGCTTAGTAAATTCTGTGAGGAAATTAAAAACTTCCGAGAGCGCTGTATCTCAGCAGTATGATGGAGATTTTAATATAGCAAATTAAGTACCCAGGATTTTGGTGATTTTAATACTAAAGTGATTACAAATTTCTAAAATATTATAAAATCTAAAATATTTCAAAATCTGATAAACAAAGGGGAAAGAGTTTTATATATAATTACCTACAGTGAATTCAAAAAACAACACGACAGCAGCTACGGCCCATATGGCATTCCCACCAAAGGTGTGAAATATTGGCCTCACGAAGTAGAAAAGAGACACTAGAGACAGTGCAAACCCAACTTTCATGAAATGGATAACTTTTCGAGGATCCTCTGCACCTACTTGCCAAATCGTCGTGCACACAGAAAGAACAGATATTTTCCATTGCTTGAAATCCCGTGATATTCTGCTAACCAGATGCTCCTGGAATTTCTTCCGAATGGTAGTCACATCCATCTTTTTCTGGATATTAATGTTCCACTTCATAGATTTCTTTTTTTTCCCAAAGTTTGATAGTTGTGTTTGTCTTCGGATTCTATTTTTTCCGAAGTCCGCTTTAAGATTTTTATTTTTTCATTAGTAGTCAATCATTTTTCACGAGGTAAAATTGCATGGAATATATTTATCTTAACTTTTTAACATTTTTTTTTAATAATAATACTTAAATATTTATTAAAATCAAATCTGACAATTCTTTTTCACTTTGGAGTCTATTTTTTCCACCAGTGCTTTTTAAGATATTTATTTCTTTCTTTTTAGTCAATAATTTTCACCAGATAAAATTGCATTTGAGTATTATTTATTTTAACTTGTAAAAAAAATTAAATATACTTAAGTGTTCACTAAAATAAAAAAAATTATTTATTTTAATTTTATAAACAAATTTACATGGTTTATTTCAAGCCGAGCACAAATAGAACAAAACCTTCAACTAAATTGCACATACATATCTTCTTCAACCCAATGGACTCATATGCAAGTAATGACGCAACTTTCATACTTCTTTCAACTCAACGTTGTTGGATGCAACGCAACATTTAAACATACATTTAACCAAATTATAATTTCATTGATTTTTATGATTTTTACGCCGAAAGGCATTCCCTTTGCTGGCTTTGGCTGAATGTCACTGTTCACTGCAGCCAATGAGAGGGCTTTATCATCGCCCTTCCAGCCAGTGAAAATCTGACATTTGGCACCTCTTCCTCTTACCAGCTCACAGTTTCAAAATTTACCAGCCCGCAGTTTGAAAATTAATGCTGAAATAATGGTGAAACGTGACAGCAACGGCTCACACCCTCTTACCAACTCACAGTTCCAAATTTCAAGAAATCGCCGAGATATGGAAGATATGGACTGTGATACGTTTGGTTCGTCGTGACTGCTCCCTCATTACAGCTCGCCATACATCTTCTTAATGCTGAAACCTGACAACAACAACTGTACTTAAATGCATTCGTTGAAGGTGAAACACATACATTTTTTTGGCAGGTGAAACGCCCGCGGGAAGTCTTGAAGCATTAGTTCAGTGTGGACAGAGAGGTGTTTGGACGGATTATCAAATACACCCACAGTCTTCTTCTCGCACAGGTTTTGGGTTTTGATTTTATTTTGTGTTATGTTTGTTTATAGATCTGTAAAGTCGTTCAAGGTTTAGGGTTTTCTTGGCACAGGTGAAACAGCGAGGAAGTCCTGAAATAGTAATTTCAATGTCGACTGTTTTCACGGATCTTGATCAGAAGATATGGATGATTTCAATGTTGACATTGATGCTGGCGTTGTAGTTCGTTTCTTATTTAATTCCTTTCTCCCAACTTGGTCAAGCTGTTTTCTACTTTGATATATTGTTAATTCAACCTGATGTTGAACTTGCGAATGCTAACTTTGAACTCTGACTGCGATTGCGGTGGCTTGGTGCAGATGCCCTTGCGGCAGTGTCTACTGGCCATTTCAATAGACGCTGGCTTCATGTAGATCGCATGCAGTTGTACTCCTGTGATATTCGCCCTCTTTTGGGTTTGGGTTTTATAGTTCTTGTAGATATGGAATATTGATTGCATGTTTTTCAAGTTAAAATTCTAAGCGTTCTTTGGCGATAGATTTTATATTTTTCTACAGGTATGCGTGGTAATTTTAGAAGGGATCATATTTTTAGCCTAGCTCTTTTATTTGATCTCTAGGAATTTTGATATTTCTACCAAATTATATTGTTAGATTAGGGCAGTGTTTTTGTAAGGTTGTGTTTAATATGGTTCTCCACCGAAATAATAGTCCCTTCTGCGGTGGAAAAGAAGCATCAGATGGTTATACGATTCGAACTTCCATCCGTAAGTTCATATTCATTATTTTATGCTCTTTGGTTTGCAGATGTATAAGGGTTATCTCCCTAGGACTTTTATCTGAAGTTTTAGTGTTTAAGGTGATTTTTATCGATAATGTGGTAGTGGCTCATCGAGTAGTCCAGTGCCTTGGTCTCCGTAGGAAAAGTACCTATCTTATGCTCTTTGTTCTGCAGATTAGGTTTTATCTTTATCGAACTTCTATCAAGAAGTTGTGTATGATTATGTTTATCCAGTATATGGTACTGCTTCGTCTAGTAGTTTGACCACACTGTTTTCATAAAGAAAGTGCCATGTCTTCTGCTCTTTGATTTGCAGAAATAGGTTGGCACTTAAAATTCCGAATAATTTGGAGCGGATGGTGGAAGTCATTAGAAAGTGCCATGTGTCTTCTGCGCTTTGATTTGCAAAAATAGGTTGGCATTTAAAATTCCGAATAATTTGGAGCGCGTGGTGGAAGCCATACTGTGCAAGCTTGTCATCGTATGTTGTAGGGAGTATTATTTGAATAATATGGCCTCTTTGATTTACAGAGGTAGGTTGGCATTTAAAATTCTGGGTAATTTGGAGTGTAGTGTCTAAGCTTGTTTTCACTTATTGTAGTGTCGAAGGCATACTGGCAAGCTTGTTTAGGGACTATTATTTGAATAATATAGCCTCTTTGGTTCGCAGAAGCAGGTTGGTGGCAGGCATACTGTTTAAGCAGGGTAATTTTGAGTGGATGGTTGAAGGTATACTGTGCAAGAAAGTCCTGCTCATTGTTTTGCGGTAGGTTGACAATCAAAATTCGGGGTGAATTAATCAATACTCTCTCTGTCAACATATATTTGGAGTCTGTATCCAGGTTTTTAAAGTAAGTCATAGGACAAGTACATGTCTTGTGATCTTTGTTTTTCTGTAGGTTGACAATTAAAATTCAGGGTAATTTGGGGCAGATGGTGGAACGCGTATTGTCCAAGCTTGTCATCAGTTATTGTAGGGAGTATTATTCGAACAATCCTTTTTATGGGGTTTTATTTTGAGATTTCGAAAAATTATTATCCTTGGGCTGTAGGACTCTTGCTTGCATGAACATTTTGGATGGTCGAATCCAGAATGTAAACCTTGTAGTATGTCTTTCAGTACGGATGCATTCATGAGGCAGGTGAAGATGGATTGATTCGTTTTTACTTGAATTTATCAGTACTTTCTCTGTCAACATATATTTGGAGTCTGTATCTTTAAAGGATGCTGGTGTTAAGTAAATTATTGGTTAATTACTCAGGTATTTGGTGTCTGTATCCAGTTCTTTAAATTTAGGATGCTGATTTTAAATAAATGGTTGGTTACTCTATAGAAGAAAGGTCGTATGTATATTTGTTGCTCTTAATTTGCGATTGCATTTATTTAAGTGAAATTCCCCTTCATCTGCCGGGAGAGCGGGAAGAATTTGTTTGAACTCCGATTCCGTGCACACACTCTTGTGAAGCCCCTTTGTTAGCTTGTGTCTTTATTTGTTTGTGTTGCGACAGTTATTGGGTTCTATAGCCGAAGTTGGCATCTATTCTTTGTTCTACAAACACTTGACACAGGGATATGTAGTTATGTGTGAGTCATGTGTCACTTCGGAGCATGGGAGTATTAGGTGTTGTGCAACATCATCCTACCAAAGTTAGAAAGGGCATATGTATGTTGCTGCTCTTATTTTCGATTGCAGTTGTATACGTGTACTTCCCCTTGATTTGTCAGGAGAGCGGGAAAAATGTGTTTGAACTCTAATTCTCCTGCACACACCCTTGTTTTCCCGTGATGCTACTTTGTTAGCTTGTGCTTTTATTTGTTTGTGTTGCAGTAGTTATTGGATTCTATATCTGAAGATGGCCTCTATTCTTTTCCCTGCAGACACTTAACACAGGGATATGTAGTCATGTGTCGTTTGGGAGCACGCGAGTTGTCGTGTTATGTTAAATGGTTAAATGGTCGACATAGCTGCAATTGGTACTTGTAGATATATCATATAAGCAATGATGTTATAACATTCTTAACTAGGACTTGGGCAATTAGTCCTTTCTTCGAGTAAACATTTATCGAATAGGGTATTGTAAGAGATATTTTTCTTAATTCTAACCCCACCACATTACATGACATGGTAGAGTGTTGGTGTAGACTGAACGATCATTGTTCAATTTTTTGTACAGAGAAGATCTTGTTGTCTTAACATCTTATTGCTTCATGAATGTAAAAGGTATGGGCACATGGCTCCGGTTGTTTTAACCAGTAGTCAATTAATACACTCGTAATGAATTTTTAAGTGGACTAACGTACCTATTTTTTTTTTGAAAGACGAGGATCTTGATGGAAGAAAGACTCAACTTCTTCTTTCAAAAGGGTATCTCGAATCCAGTATTAATTCACTGCCCAAAACTTCGACCCCAATTCGCAGGAGGGTGATGAATTCGCAGGACGATCGCAAAGTTGTGTTTCCCCCTCGCTTGTGTACTCTCAGAGCTTTCGCTGAAAGTGGAGATAATGTTATGAAACCTGAGCCCTAGCGCGACATAATGCCGAGTTTCTTCAATTCTCTCGCCGCCAGTATCGACCATGCAGCCAAATTCAAAGATAGGGAAATTCTGTTGGGTCGTCTGGCAATGGTGAAAAAATATTCCTGATATTCTGATTCGAATTTTCCCTCAAATTATTAGCATTTGTATGCTTGGATGCCCTCATGATGTGAATTTCTTATGGATTTGCAGATTGTTTTTGCAGCAGCCATCAATGTGGAGCTATTGACCGACAACTCTCTGTTTCACAAGATGGACGTGCTAAAGATCTGGGAGTTTGGGGGAGTCTGCATGGCTTCCATTGTAGGTGCTGCTCGATTTGCATGGGCATCTTGTGCTAAAACAAGTGTTAGCGACGTCTTTTATGAAGTTGAATCAACGACTTGGATCATCCAGCTCAGATCCAATGGTCTTGTGGCATCACAAACTAAATAGAACTTATTCAGAGAGAGGCTGAAGATATTTATTTTGTTTATGAAAGATATCTAGTTGTGAATATGAACTATATAGAATTTTAAAGCAATTTCAACCAAATGAAAATAGGTAGCAATATGATGGATGATAATACATACCCATAACCGCCTTGAGGAGCTGGATCCCTTTGTGCAGATTTTTGGACCATTGCTACACCTATCTTGTGACGTCTCATAACATAGTCTGTGGATACAAAATAAAATTACATAACTAGGAATTTAACAACTTTTGACAAAATAAATTGTAAAACATATGAGAATCTAATTCAGACAAGGTCTACAAAGAAAACCAGCATCCCATTATAAAAGCCGCCTGCAGAATGTGCAATAGATGGATCTTCATAACTCAAAACAACATCCCCTTTGTTGTTACCTGCATCATCTGTGTATATCTTAATGTTCCAAGGCCACAGGTCTTTATAACCACGCTTCTGCTTCATTCTTCCAACTTCTTGCAATTGATTATTAAATGAACAATAAATAGTTAAAAAATTATCACAATGCAAGGAAATCATTATAAATATACCAAGAGTTCCTTGTGACATTTATTTTTGTTTTATGGGCAGATATGACCGATGTCTCAACAATATCAAGAATTACATGAAACCTCTACTATTTGAGAGAAATTCACAATGTATCTTAATTGCGAAGATCATTCTATTATTATCTTGACACTAGAGTATACTGTCAATCACACACTTATGGCAAACAAAAATTTGCATGCTTGAAGGCAAAACATAATTTCACTATAATAAAATTTCATGTCTTTTTTAAAAACAATATTTTCCGTAACACCAATAGACGTTGCAGAAAAATATTGGGATAATTTAGGTGGCCCCATTTTTCATGTCTTTTTTTAAAACAATATTTTATAATTTCTATTTTTTTTCTCATTTTTTAAAAATTTAAAATATAAAATTGATATACTATAAAAAAAAAATATTGAAATTTATAAAAATTACATAAAATTATTAGAAATTTAAATATTTATAAAAAATAGTCAAGACTAATAACATTCATCTTAATATCTAAACTTTAAATCAAATTCTTCAAGAAAGTGGTTTTCAAGCAGTCTTTCTTAAACCCTCATTCACACAACTCCTCCTTTCGATGTTCCCTTGCACCTGGTCTCGGTGCCCGATTTAATTATTTTTATTTGTATATATATATTAATTTTTTTGAATCTGAAAAATAATAAATGAATAAACATAGAATTAGTTAGTGGACTCCCAATTTTAGTTTTGGAGCCGTACCCAACAACGCACAAACTATGATAGACCAGTAAACTGAGTTCTAGATGAGACCCATGCACACATCCACCATTTAACGCAAGTCAACTATCTCTATTGTCTAAAAACTACTTTCCCTATTGAAGTTGTTATTAAGATAAAGACACCCCTAAAAGCTGCGGACCATCATTCTTACATTTTGTTAATTTAGTTTCTTTTAATTCAAAATGATTTCTCTTTCTTAACAATTATATTACCATTCTAAGAAATTATAAAAAATAATACCAAGTTTTGGATGAGACCCATCTATACATCTCTAGGTACGTTGTTATTAAGATCAAAGAAAGCCCTAAAACCGCGAACTCATCATTCTTACATTTTGTTACTTTAGTTTTAATTCAAAATGATTTCTCTTTTCTCTTTAACAATTATATTACCATTCTAAGAAATTATAAAAAATAATACCAAGTTTTCGATGAGACCCATGTATACATCCACCATTCAACCTAACTCAACTATCTCTATTATGTAAAAACTTATTTTTCGTATAGAAGTTGTTATTAAGATTAAGGACACTCCCAAAGCTGGGGATCATCATTCTTATATTTTATTTGTTACTATAGTTTGCAAAATGATTTCTCCTTAAATTCCTAACAAACTCTAAAAAATAATATATTAGAATTAAGTATCTATTTAATATAGTTGTTAAAATAATTTTGATTTGGCTATAAGTAGCTCTAATAATTTTGGGGTCCAGACGCTTCTACAATCGATATCTTTATTTTTACTGTAAATCTTGAGAATATCTCATAATCTAAGAGATAAGAGATAAATTCAACACTCAACAGAACACAAATGGACTGTAAAGCCATGTTAGAATTTTCTTAGGTGTATTTCAATTCAACTCTGTAATTAATTTATTTGACAAATATTTTATTATTTATAATTTGTCATCATTAAAAATATATATGAGTTTTTGTTAATTTAATTTAATATGTCAATAAGTTTTTATCATTGTTCATATAATTATAATTTATAATCTATTTTTTGAAAATTTACTTTCTTTATTGAAGCTATTATTAGAATTAGTGATACCTCTAGATAATAGTGATTTATTTGTAATTCTAGTTTATTTGATTTAGAGTGAATTTTCTTATGTCTCTAACAATTATATGATTTAGAATGTTTTTTTTTTATGTTTCTAACAATTATATTACAATATTATTAGAATTAAAAATCTATATAATATAGTTGTTATGTCTCTAAAAATTATATTACAATAGTGACTATATTAAAATTAAAAATCCATTTAATATAGTTGTTAAGTTAACATTCACTATAAAGTAGTTAGAATAATTTTTGGATTTAGAGACATTATAGCTCAATATAAGGGAGAACAAAAATTGTCTTTAAAATAATATTACTGTTACTTTAAATGTAATTTAATCCATTTGAAAAAATATTTTATGATTCTTAAATTCTCATCTAAGTATTTATATAAATATATTCTAAAATGTATATAATTGTTTATTAATGTCACTATATTTTTATTTTATAAAGTAATAATGTATTTTTAAAAAACTTACTTTTCTCAGTCTAGCTTCTTTGGCTCAAAATTATTTGTAGTTTATTAAAAGAAAATAATGTATTTAAGTCGTGAATAATGGTAACAAAAAAAATTTGACTTACAAAGACCCAACTAAGAACACATCCACCTCTAGGTTGATTATTCCCAAACAAATTAATACAATGAAGGATAATGAATTGTTTCCCATCTTAAATTGTTTGATCATGTAGAGGTTAGACATAGGCCATTCCACCATTGCCTCACCCACTCAGCATCCCCTCCCTACCCAAAAAAAATAAACAACAAACTCTCCATTGACACTTATAAATAGAAAATAAACTATGAAGGGAAGGGAATATTAGATGGACAGGTACTATATGAGGTCCAAAAAGGTGTCAAAAAGAAGAACTTTTGATTCGAAACCTCTACCATGCATATATATATATATAGAAAGGATGGTGAGAATATTGATGTTTTTATGGAACTTCTACAAAGAAACTTGTATCAAGCAACGTATGAGTTATTTGAATGAAGAATTGAAAACAACTAATTTTATGTCAAGCAAAACGTTCAATTACATATTGGGATATTATGTTTCATACTGTGTACAAGGTGGGGAAAGTAGGGTACCCGAGCTTTAAATTTGCATTATTCTCTAAAACCATACACCATTTATGTTCCCAAAAAAAACAACCTCGAACAAAAACAACCTCAAAAATATATGGCACAATAATGGAAGGCACCGTAGAGTACATCCATCCAATTTCAAAGGATTTCAAGTTTCAACACGACAGTCTTTCAAGAAAGCATTTCCCCAAAAACTAGGCGATGGTTCAATATTGTTCCAAATAATTTGTCGCTGGAAGCTCTGCCACAGGCTCCTTCAGACTGGTGGTAGAAATATTTCCATGGTCGGTTTTTGAAACGATTTAAGGCAGGACGCTTCTGAATATCCTCCTTTTTACCACGCCACGGTGCGATGGAAGCCCAAGATTTGCTCACGCTTCCGAATATTCAATCAGTGTTTCAACACTGATTGGCAGACAACAACTCAATGGTTGCGACAACTTCTGCAAACTTCACCACACCTTCCATGCAACGCTTAGAAAACACAAAGGCTTCACAAGGCTCTGATATCATATCAGAGATAACACTCACACAGAAAGCTTGGATATTTCATTTCTAAACATCGCAATTTATACATGAAGAGAGTTGGAGATTCTACAGTGACCTCCACCAACTGGTATTTATTTCATATTTGTGTCGCCTTCATTGCCAGCTATATAAAATAGTGTTCGCTATCCTGTGACCAATTGACGTGATTATTATTTTAACACTTTGGTTGGTGATGGTGATTGATAATACGGAAAATATCTCTCGTACTTGTGTCAAAAGAAAATGGGTGATGGTAACATGCTCTAGAGAATTAGTAGTGAAGAATGCTATAAAAAATGTCACGTGGAACCGTTCACCAAAGTTGATTTAAGGTGGTTCGCATTTTACTATACCGTTATCTGGAATTTTACCTAGGAGCTAATATAGAGCATTTATTCAGTAATATGGAATATTGGTTATGGATATAAATTCTTGTGTCTCAGTAAATTCACACAGTCGTGATATACATCATGTATGTTTATATAGTTTATGATTCATAAAGTATTAACTTGTGTATATGGAAAGTACAATAAGATGCTAATTACAAATATAATGTATATAGTGTGTATGGGGTTCTTGAGAGATGGTGATTGGCTGCAAGGTAGTTTTGAGTGTGAATTTATTGATTCAATACTCAACTCCCAGCATCGATTGAGGTGATAAATTAGACTGATGAGTAATGAAAATATAGTTTTATCAAACTTTTAAATATATATATATATATTATATATTGCTAGAAGAGTTCTATTTCATATTACATGCCTCAATTCAGTGGAATTACTAATTTAAAATCCCAAGAAAAGGGTGCTCATCACTAAACATTCTTATCACTATAATGTGAGAAATTTCTTGATGTAAATATTTTAAAAAAATCATAGTATTTAATAACATATAATTTGTTTAAAGTTTCCGAACCTCTACTTCTTTCCTTTCTAAAGGTTGTAAACGACTTCATCAACCTTCTATTGGATAAAAAATGCATTGAAAACACTCGTTTAAATAAATCTTAATAAAATTAATGGTCTTGGAGGCCATTGGTATGTTTATGTTTTTAACAATATTAAATCAACCTTGATGAACAAATAAATTAAGAAATAATCTCAGGCTTCCCACTGACTTTCTCCACAGTCGGCTGTTTGCTTGCGTTATTCCAAGGTGGATTATGATGGAGTGTCCTGCGGAGGTAGCAACCGACGACCAGAAGGAAGTGTTATCTGACTTGCCTTATAACTCGACACTTCTGCTGCCAAATCTCGTTTGCCCATGCATCTTTCATGTATTATTTGTTCATTCGACGACGGTCTTGCTTTTTGTCAGTTTTCGTACGAGTGACGAACTGGTGAGGCTGTTAACCAGTCGTACTAGTTGTAGTGACTAGTGAGCATAGTTTTAACTGGTTATAATGAAGGGGATTAAGCAGCTGGTGCTATTTGTTTACTTGAAGTTGACAACCTTCAATGATGTTGACGGCAGGGATTCACTAGCCTGCTGATCAGTGTTTCTAAAGATGGCCTCTTCAAGCTCTTCTACTGCCATGATCACACTCTCTAACTTTGCCACTGTTTCTATTAGCAAAGCAGAAAAGCTAACAAGAGGAAGGATCTCCATAAATGGCCAACTGCTTTGCTTCATTTCTCTCATTTCACAAATTTTGCCAACTCGATCTCTTGAGGTATCTGCTTGCATCTCTTCCTCCTCCATAGTAATTCCAGTTGACGCTCTATCTATCAGATCAGCCTCTTTTGCCGGCTTTGGTATTGACGAGCCCTTTTGCCGGCTTTGGTATTGACGAGCCCTGTAAATTTTCTGTTGTAGTTAAACCTTCCAAGAAATTTTCTGGAACTCTGAAGGACTTCTCGTCCAGAATTCGCCAGCTCTTAGTATCGATGAAAAGCTGTGGCTGAGCTCTCAGGGAATTTTGCAGATTCCCCTCGACTTTTCTTAACCGATCCATCATTAAATGCGAACTTTTACTTCTTCTGGTCGTCCTTATTCTCTCAGCCAGTTCACGCAGAATGTTTGCGGATTCTCTGCCAATGTCTATGAATGACTCTTTCAAATTTTCTCTTACAGCCAAAGGAGCCTGAACAAATAATATGAATATCAATGATTATATGATGAGAAATTAATCATTGTACGAAAAAGCAATAGTATTGCATCGAAATTTCGACCAATACCTGAATCTCAGATTTTAAAAATCCATTTAAAGCCTCCACAGAGTAGGCGCAATGTCGGGTCATGTTTCCAACTTTTTCATATAGATTCCATGGATATCTGAAGAAGAAACGTCCATGTGGTGGCTCCCAAGTGGCAAAACTGGCCTGTGAAATTCACATAAATTTCTTAGTAAACGGATCACCATGTTTATACAATAAGAAACCACAGTACACACTTATGCAGTATGATATTTACCAATGTCTCTTCCGAGGCTTTCGAGTTCAGCACAAATTTACAGCCTCTTGGAACGTCATCATACCCTGATTCCTGGCAATCTTTTGGCTCCCCGAAGTATTTTGTGACACATTCTGCTAGTATACAACCAAATTTTGTGTTAAAAAATACAAGCATTTTTATATACCGTTATTTTTACAACATTTCCTACTTTTGGGGAACATGACCCTAATGATACGAAAATTGTTTTTGAAATATACATACAGAAGGGAGAGATAATGTCAAAGGCATGGCAGCCATCCTTATTTGGATGGCAGATTTCGGAGGTGTCCTTATTTGTATTATAGATTTAGGGAATTGTTTGAAATGAATGTAAAATTGAGTTATTTTTGTTATTGCAATTTCAAAATAGTTTCAAAATCTATAATCTAATTAAATTCAGGTTAACAATTTAAAACTATATATATATATCCCAATCCATTTTCATGAAAATAATAAACATCGCATTTATTGTAGTTTATGGCTACGCCTTACCTTCCAGAGATTCAGCTAACACTTCCATATAACATAAAATGGAATTGTGAAGATCATTTCCAGCCCAGACAGGAAAAATGATCACATTAATAGCAAAAGAGAGCAGACAACCGATGACCATCATAGACATTTGTTGATACGCCATTTTAAAAATATTTTCAGCACGATAACTGGAAATGGCTATGAAATTGAATGTTACAATGAAGATGACTACCACATAATCATATCTTTTCTTGATCATAATTGTAAAGAAACGTGAATATGTAGACCATGAACCTGCATCACCCAAACGAACCAGATATATTAGAATCGTGAAAAGTAAAGAATCGAATATACCATGCAGAATTGAATCATCAAGTATTTTATAAGAATGAGATTGTATTGACCTATGACAAAAATGGAGACACCCAGTATAACAAGTTCAACATAGCTAACTCCGACTCCTAAGAATCCCGCCAAGAACGTGGCACAAGATATGTTCAGACCTTTGCTCAACGTAGCACCTGCATTATATTAATGGCTCAAAACATTAATTCACTATAGTTGTAGCGGAATAACTGGTCTAGTGATAGGACATAGTCATGAAACTGTAATATCGAAATTCAGTAGGTCTAAATACACCGATCTTTATTAAGATTGTTGTTAGTTTTAATAGTCTGTAATAAGAGATGATGATAAAGAGATGCAACAACAAAGAGAATGAAAAAAAAAAGATAGCAGTGGAAGAAGACTAAAGATGAAAAATGTAGAAGATAAAAACTCACAGAATATTTAAGATGAAGACAAGAGGACGATATTTGCAATCGGAAGTGTAACATGGGAATTGTCTAAATTCATGGATTTTCCTCTTGGGGAATTTATTGCTCACCGTATTCTTGCTTGATATTTTTTCATCTCTATTTGCATGTGTTTATTATGGGTCATTAAAGCCAGCAATTGGTATCATAGCCTAGTGCATATGACATGCAATGTTCGGTCCATAGTGAAGGATGAGAAGAAACTCTATTAAGTTATACCATCCACTATTTTACACTAAATTCAAATGTTCCCATGTATAATTATAGGTTACCATAACAGTTATGCCAAACTTAATTATTCAGTTTAAACCAAACATACATAAACTTAATTATTTGGTTTTAACCAAACACGCATAATAATGATTATGTTCATCACTATTGTTCATTGCTAACTTGCTTCATTTCTATTATCACACATAAGAGTTTATCTCTATTGTTCATTACTAACTTCATTTCTAGTATCACCATTAAGGACTACTCCAACAGTTGGTTAGTAAATTCTGTGAGGAAATTAGAAACTTCGAAGAGCACCGTATCGCAGCAATATCGGACATTTTAATATAGCAGAGTACCGAGGAATTTGGTGATTTTAATACTAAACATAAGTGATTACAAATTACTAAAATATTATAAAATTTAAAATATTTCAAAATCTGCTAAACAAAGAGGAAAGAGTTTTATATATAATTACCTACAGTGAATTCAAAGGCCAACACGACAGCAACCACGGTCCATATGGCATTCCCACCAAAGGTGTGAAACATTGGCCTGACGAAGTAGAAAAGAGAGACCAGAGACAGTGCAAGCCCAACTTTGATGGAATGGATAACTTTTCGAGGATCGTCTGCACCCACTTGCCAAATCCTCATGAACACAGAAAGGACAGATATTTTCCATTGGTTGAAATCCTGTGATATTCTGCTAACCAGACGCTCCTGGAATTTCTTCCGGATGGTAGTCACATCCATCTTTTCCTGCATATTAATCTTCCACTCCATAGATTTCTTTCAACGAAAACTTACCGCAATATAAGATAATCAGTACTCTTAACTCAACGTATAAATGCAAGTGTCAACTAATTCATCTTCTGCAATATCAGTCAAACTCTATTCGATTGCCTTAACCTTCAGGTAATTTCAATTGGACGAGCTCGATTTATCTCGAAATTCACTATGCCCAATCGAATTAAGAGAATCCAAACCCTTTAATGCAGTGCTCCCCGAAGAATCCCCTCTCCAGGCTTTTGTAATTAGAGAACAAGATATAAAGATATCTGAAAATATCTGCTTGCGTATGGAACAAGATATCTGAAAATATATAAAGAAAATTAAAGCTCCAAGTCCTAACAAGCGGTCTGTGAACTATTAAATTTATAATTACAAATCGTGGGCGTCGAGCAGCAGAGTCGAAGAATCCTTCAGCTCCATCATTGACAATATACCGAATCTTCGTCCACAATGGGATCCCACGCACGCCACTAAAAATTGAGTGGCCGAATGAGAAGGAAAACTACCTTTCTGTCTCCCCAAAAAATTGACAGTTGTATTTGTCTTTGGAGTTTAGTTTTTCACCGGATTTGAGTATTATTTATTTTAACTTTTTTAACAAATTTTTATTATACTTAAATATTCATTTATACAAAATATTTATTTAAATTTTAAAAGTTCATATGGAATTTTTTTCTAAAAATTAAAAATTACATACGTTTTATTTACAAAATTACATTGCTTATTTCAAACCGAGCACAAATAGAATAACACCTTCAATTAAACTGTACATACATGTCTTATTCAACCCAATGGACTCCTATGCAAGCCATGACGCAACTTTCATACTTCTTTCAACTCAACGTTCCTGGATGCAACGCAAGATATAAACATGCATTTAACCAAATTGTCTCATACGTATGCCGTGACGCAACGTATAAGCATCTATTTAATCTAATGGTCTCATATGCAAGGCATGCCGCAACATTCAAATATAGATGTGTTGCAATATTACGACTTTCCTCAACTATATAACCAATATTAGGATTCTCTTTAAGTATCTTTCAACTCTATTTTATAATTCATTTCATATTATATATATATATATATAATTTTTATTTTATAAAATTGTAAGTGGACATAGAATCGAGATGGTGGGACTGGGACTACCACTCTACTTTTCAGCCTAACTCACCAATGCACAAACTATGCTAGAAAAGTAAACTATGTTTTGGATGAGACCCATGTATACATCCACCATTCAACTTAACTCAACGATCTCTATTCTCTCAAAACTTACTTTCCATATTAAGTTGTTATTAATATTAAAGACACCCTAATATATGCGAACTCTCATTCTCATATTTTATTTGTTACTCTAGCTTCTTCTTTTTTATTATTCAAAATGATTTTCCTATATTTTTAAAAATTTTATTACAATCCTAACCAACTATAAAAATAATATATTAAAATGTAGTTGTTAAAATAATTTTTGCTTAGTTATAAATTATTTAGAATAATTTTTGGGTCAAGAGGGTTCTATAATGGGCATCTTTGTTTGTATTGTAGAGATTGTGAGAATATCCAATAACTTAAGAGATAAGAGATGAATTCGCTTTATAAAACACAAAGGCACTTAAAGAAATATTAGATTTTTCTTTGGTGTATTTTAACTCAACTTTGTTATTAATTTATTTGACAAATATTTTATTATTTATAAATTGTCATTATTAAAATATATATGAGTTTGTATCAATTTAATTTAAAATATATATGAGTTTGTATCAATTTAATTTAAGATGTGAAAAATTTCTTATAGTTATAATTTATAATTTATTTTATTAAAACTTACTTTCCTTCTATTTCTAGAATTAGAATATCTCTAAAAGCTAGTGATTTATTTTCCATTCTAACTTCCTTGGTTCAGAATGATTTTTCCTCTGTCTCTAACAATTATATTATAATATTGACTATATTAAAATTAACAATCTATTTGATATAGTTGTTAAGTTAATATTCATTATATAGTAGTTAGAATAATTTTTGGATAAAGAGACACTATATACATCAATAAAAGGGTAAACACAAATGGACTTAAAAAGAATATAATTATTATTTTGAATATACTCTAGTCCATTTGAAAAAATACTTTATGATTTTTAAATTCTCATATTTAAAACCATGTAAGTATTTGAATAAATATACTCTAAATTATATATAAGTGTTTACCAATGTAACTATAATTTTAATTTATAAAGTAATAATATACTTTTCAAAAACTTACTTTCCTCACTGAGTTATTATTATGATTAGAGATACCCCTAAAGGTTAGGTAATTTTAAATTACTTCATTTCTCAGTCTAGATTCTTTGACTCAAAATGATGTGTCCTTTATTAAAATAAAGGAATGTATTTAAGTAGTGAACAATGGTAACAATCAAAATTTGGCTTACAAGAACCTAACTAAAAACACATCCACCTCTAGGTTAGATCATTCCCAAGCCAATTAATACAACGATGGATAAGAAATTATTTTCTCATTTTATATTATTTCCTAATTTCCTATTGTAGTGGTTAGACATAGGTTTATTTCACCAACACCCCACCAACCCTGGACCCCCCTCCCAAAAAAATTTAAAAAAAAAAACTCCATTTGCGCCAATAAAAATAAAAGAAAACTATGAACACAATCCTAGACGGGTGGTTTAAATATGAGTTCCAAAAGGCTGTGAAAAAAGAAGAGCTTTTGAGTCCGAACCTATAGCATGAATTATACAAAAAGGATGGTGAGAATATGGATATTTTATGGAACTTATACAAAGAAACTTGTATCATGGATCGTGAGAGTTATTAGAATCAAGAATGGAAAATAACTAATTTTATGTGAACAAAAAAACTATATTTACCTTGGGATATTATGTTTCATAGCGTATACCAGGAGGGGAAAGTAGGGAATACATATTTCTATCACCCAAGCTCTGAATTTTCATAATTGACGAAGTAACAAACTCATAAATTCAAGTGGCATGTATGTTTATTAATCTCATTGTTTGAATCCTTAACTTCACCGACTTGTATGCATATGATGAATTATGAAAGATAGTGATGTCATGGGACTGACTAGTTGAATATCCCTCAAAGTATGACTAGATATTGTGTGGTTATTTTAAAAAAATGGAGTCTCATAATGATAATATTATCACTAACGTTGTTTGCATGCATGTTAGGGTACTACCCTAACCTCCTTAATTTGAGGTACATAGGTATTAATGAATTAATGCATGAAGCCACATGTGCGTTGAATTACTGAATTAATAAATCAAGCATTTTTGTTAGAAGAGGGCTCATTTGGTAATTAGTAGGTGGTTATTCAATGTAATGGGAAATGTTAATTAAATAATTTCAACTAGATCGTTAATACTCATTATGATGGTAAGCCAACTAGTTAGAGTTTTACTAGTGACAAACTATTTATATTAGTAGAAGGGTATAAAATATTTTTTCAAGTTGTGTTATTATATTGGACCTTTAATTAACCTTGAAGAGAGCAATAAATATTTATCTCTCTTAATTACGAGTACAAGGGTTGATATTTTGTAAGTTCAATATAACTCTTTCTCCTGTTTTGAAATATTTGTAGTTTATATTTATTCAAATATTGCTCATATTTTTCTATTTCTTTTTTATTAAGTATATGATAAATGGTAGCACAAATCTTTCATATTCCACAGATGCCCAAGTTTTATATTTATTTATTTTAAATGCTTGATTAGCTGCTCAAAATTATGCTCAAAAATTAAAATTTTCAGATTGGTATCGAAACTAAATGTATGTGTAGATCTCGTCGTTCTAAATCCGTCAAAAATGGTTTCATGGAAAACCGACACTGTATGCTCGCAGAAACACATTCTGTCAACTTTTTGAAACATTCAAATTTATTTAAGAAAAATATGCACACCACCCAGTCAACAGTCCGTACATCTTACTGGGCATGCCTATGTGGTAAGTTGACTGGTCAATGTTTTGTTCTCCTCCATAGAATCAGGGAGTGCCAAGTGTCATAGTATGACAAGTCCGTTTTTAAAGTTCTTGACTGGTTGGAATTGTGGCCAACCACATGTTTCCACGTGGCCCAACCAAAGGCCACCACATGGAAGCACGAGAGGCCACAAAAAATTGTTTAAGTGTGAATGGAGCAACCAGGGGTCAAACTTATGACCACATAACAAAAAAAAAACCATCCTTACCATCGTGCCCTGTGCCGTGTTCCTTACAAACCTATGGTTGTGACTTTGTTTTACTGTTAAACAATCGGAGGTATGGGAAGAGGCGCAGGGTCTAGCCCCAACCATGATCACCGCCACCACTAGGATCTTGGTTGGGAGGATAGCCCTCAACCCTTCAATATATGATAGGGTTAGCACTAAGGCATGGCCACAAGTCGATGGTTAGTGTAATCATCGGCGACCGTCTAATTAAAAAACGTTTTTCCACCATAGCCTGTAGACGGAATTTTAATGAGGTGAAAATTTCACCTAAAAAACAAGGAATTTCTCACCTAGTTAGCATTGAAAAAGTGTGAATTTGTAGTATGATTTCGGCCCTAGATCAAATTTCTGAGCTTTTAGTGGAGAAACGTGGGGAGATCATAAATTATCTATTTTTTGGCCAAATTCAATGTAGAAAGAGGCTAGACAGGCATGTTTTGGAATTATGGAGCTGATGGAATAGGTTCTAGAGCTGATGAGCATTGTAAACGCATGTATTCACACTTTTGAGCATAATACAAGAGGGCCAAGCCATTGGAAGTTGGTCGAAGGAGACGTAGACTAGGTGGGGTGAACTCGTTTACCATGGGTTGTTGTGTGGTTGTTTTTACTAATGTTCATGTCTATTAGATGTTGTTGTTGAGTGGTTTATTTATGTTAATTTTCTCATGTAATTCACATAAAAACACATATAAACGCATACTAAAATTTCAATTAACCTCCCAATCGTCAAGCTCTTTCTTTATATTCTGAATTGGATCTTAACACAACAAAAATAATATTCTCATTTAGATCAAGTTGGTATAAGATCTAGTTTCACTTGGGCAAGGAGGATTAATTTCTTTTTCAAGTGTTTAAACTCTTACAAGGTTGAAGCCCAAGAGAGGAGAAGGAAAACTTGTAGGTGCAAGTTCTCAAATTGGAGCAAGGAGAAGGAGGCAAGATTTACCACAATCTACACTAAATGTTTCACCTCCTGTTGTACCTGAAGCTTCAGTAAGCATGTTACATGAAGGAGAGGCTCTAAGTATGTCAGAGGATCTGAAGGCTTTTAGGAAGGCTTTCATTGACATGGGAGAAATGGTGAAAGTCCTCTATAAAGAGAGGAATACCAAACTGTAGGGTGAAATCTCTAGACCTCCAAGAGGAGAGTGTTCTCCACGAGGAGAAGGCAATGAAATGGTTATAAACCACCATCATCATCATTTTCTATAACAACTCTTATACAAGAGGCCAGTGTAGAAAGTCCTTGAGAGAAGGAAGATGGCCAAGTCTGCACCGTTTGTCGACATGATGATGAGGATGAGGTTCTATCAGCACCAAAGTCCAAAGAGATGAAAGAATAAATACTAGGAGCCCAAGACGACAACTCAAGAATCATGAAAGAGTTTAAGATCATATCTTCCTCTCAGTCAAAATATGAGGAAAATGATAAGCATTTACATGAAATTTCTTTACACGAAAATCTTAATTTAAGCTCTTTTAAAACCTTTGAAAAGCGTAGCAAAGTCATAAGAACAAAGCTCTTGTCGAATATGGGTTTGAAGGGAAGAGGCCTTAGAGTGAACAATGAGGGACTTATCCATCAAATTAAGGCAAAGGAGGGACCTCGATATGAAGGTTTGGGCTATTTCAAAAAGTAAGAATGGTCTTCCAGCAATATATCTTGGGTATATTGTTCTTTTTGTCATAAGAGAAGACACGAGGAGGAAAAATGTCGGGATTTGAATCCAGAATTGGTACCATCTTCATTTATAAAGAAAAAGGAGGACATGAAGTGAAAAACATCTCCAAAGAGAAATGAGTAAGTTGAAGAAGAGACTAAGACAAGTTCTTCTCATAATTCAAGTTCTTTGCGTGAAAAGCATAAGCTAAAGTACAACCATGAGAGGTATAAGCGTCTTGATTATTCAAAGGTTTTTTATGATGATATACCACATGATGATTTGAGTAAGATGTTGTGGAAAAATTTTCCATGCACTTTATGTAATGCACCTAACCGTTGTGTAGCTAAGTGCCACAAAAGGAAAGCATTAGTCAAGAAAATGAATATGTCAATTGGAATTGAGACCAAGAAGGGAAATTTTCATCCAAGTTTAAAGACATTTGTGCCAAGAGAGGCTCACAAATTGTTTTTCACTCATTCCAATATCAGTGGGAATTGGGTCGATAATTTTTGGAAATTGCATTTGCAACATCATACTAACAAGGGAAAGCAGGTCATGCAAGAACCTGAAGAGGAAGCGACAAAGGAAAAACATGGACAAGTTGCGACCATCCATGATACGACTGAAGAATGAAAAAAAATTTACATTGAAGTTTCATTCACTTGGTTGGCTAAGAAATGGGCATACTACTTGTTAGTTGAATATCATAAATATTTGTAAAGAAATTGTTGTATATCCCAACGGTTGGGAATTTTGAAAAAGGGATATTGGGAATAAATGACTTATATTGAACAGTGATATATTTTAGGAATTTTGTGTGCTCTTTGGTTTTGTTACACAGTAATTTGTCACCGTCCCTGCAATTCCCATCTCGCCCATTGGAGGGTCATTTCTGTGACCAATAAGCAGTGTCATGCCTTGCAAATATCATCATTGCATCCCTTTCCATGAGGACAACATTTCTTCTGTTGATCATTTCCTGAGCAGACCCCTAAAAACACCTGTTTTTGCCTTGGCGCTGGTAGCCCGTTATGTACTCGCGCCAATGGGGGAAAATTAACACTAAGCCCATGCCAATTGGCGCTCTATCCCAGTTAAGCACCCGCGCCACTCTGCTTTTCGAAAGTTTAAAAAAAAAAAGAGGCGAAGTTTCGATTACAACAACTTTGTGGATGAGTCATCAGGAGTGGTTTCGCCTGGATAACCATGACCTTCCTCCTTTGGCCTCTTGTTTCCACCATATGGGGAACCTCCCAAAGGATAAGGCCTCCCTTCCACTATTGTAGGGATCCCAACCTCCTCCTCTCCTCTATAAATATAGCCTTCATCCATTGATGAAGGGGCTGAAGGGCTGAAAGTCTTGAAGTGCCTAAGCTTTGAATCTCCATATTCCCAAGAGCCTTTGTGCTGTAAAGAGCCCTCTTTTTCCCTTAAGGCTGACTCAAGTAAGGAGACTATCGTCGAGAGACTCTGGAGAGGTTTGCCCTTTCCCTGGCGAGCTTTGCGAGACGTGAACGACTGGAGACCCATCCGAAGGAGACCACGACGTCAGAACTTTGGTTGTAATCTCTTTCAATTGTTACTTAATGAATGATTACGATTATGGTTCCACTCTGTTTTCGATTATGTTAATATGAGTAGTATCCTTTCTGACTGATATTTAGTTGCGTATGCTAGATTTTATGCTTGTATCTGTTTGTTTCTTGCATGTGCAGGTGTCCATCCGCGGAGATCATGGAGGATCGTGATCTGCCGAGGCTGAGGAACGGGAACGCTCTCTTCTTCAGATCGTAGCATTGGATTCCAGGTAGGCCTCCATCTTTGGTATTTTCATTCGTAACTAGGAACTTGCGTCGTAACATTTCGTGATTGTTGCTAGACCCCTGCTGGGCTAGTAGGGATCACCTCTGTCCGCAGAGGGGATTTACCTCCTCAACAATTTGGCGACTCCGCTGGGGATCGTCTAGATTTCACTGTCTCGTTTAGATTGTCTCGTTTTGATTATTTTATGATTTTTCCTTGCTTGGTGAGCCTTCTGGGTTGGGTTCTTTTGTTGTTTTTTGCTTCTTGGTTTGCTTAGTATACAATGATCTGCTTCTGGAGTAGTTCTTTTTTTTTTTTGGTTGAGAAACTTGACTGGCGCGCTTTTTAGCCCGACAGTCGCGCCAATTGGCGCATGTTGCTTTTGTTTAGCCCGCACCAATTGCTTTCTGGCGCCAGTTGCAGCCTTACAGTCGCGCCACTCCTGTAAGGTTTTTGAGTTTGCTCAGTTTTGAGCTCTCTGGGTCTGGTCAGTGCTTTTCTTCTTGATTTTCCGACTACTTGAGTGTGTTGGAGTCCTGTTTGACTGGGAATTCGCCTCCGTCCTTTGGTTGTTTGCTTTTATCTATCGATTTCACGTTTTGAGCCCTAGGGCATCTAGTGGCTTAGTGTATCGAGCCCTCCTTGGGATTTTTGGTGTTTCGTTTGTCCAGTCGACTTTCTGATTGCTCCTCCGCATCCTCTTAGTAGTTGTTCATTGTTTTGTTGCGATTTTTGGGTGATTGCTCATTCCTTCATTCAAATTTCGTTTGGTCTTGCTTTGGGCCTAGATCACACGGTCCATTGGAGCCTTTGAGTCTTTTTCTTGGTTTTGAGAGACTTTGGTCGATTTGGGATTTGATTGCTTGTGTCATTGAGTGAAATTTGTTTGTTTTTCTCTCTCAATATCGTTTCTCAAGTTGTTCCATTTGTTTTCAGTTTGTTTAGTGCATTTAGCTATCAAACGTTGAAAATTACAAAAAAAAATCTCTTGTGCTTTTGGTTGAATTAGTGCAAATTGAAATTTTTCGATTTTACTAGTAATTAGTGATTTGAATGAAAAGTTTTCAATTTCATTAGTTGCATCAGAGATCTCATTGTTTGTCTTCCGAATCATTTTGTTTGTGTAAAGACTCTCAACTCTTCTGTAGCTAGTTTTCATTGAACAAAATGGTCTACTGTGGCATGTAGCGTTGCATTTAGGAGTTTTTGAAACAATACATTCGTTAGGGCCTGGAAATTGAAACCTAATTGAAGATCAACTTTAAAATCCACTCAATTAACCTAAGGCAGCATTGAAATCTAACGAAACATATTTAGAGGTCTAGGCTAGAGACGTGTTCCGGCGTCTTTAAACCTAGCAGTTGTCGTTCGCCTTTTGGCTTTAGACAGCGCTAGTACGGACTTGTGCTCCCCGTACCGTCGCGTATATAAAGGGAGACCTCTCTAGGTTTTCAATCCTTTATCCACAGGAAGCCGAGTCTGCCGCCCTATACCCGTGATACACCGAACACAGCATTCGGGGAGATTGCCTGCACGTACGGAAAGTCCTTGGTTGATTTCTTCTTCATTATCAAAACCAAGGTGTATATTGCAGTTCACGGTTATTTGGTACACCCTTTGTGCCTAGTATTCCTGAGCAGTCATTTGGTTTTTTCGGACTCCCTAAATTTGAAAAGACCGTCAAGCGCTTGTCCTTTCACGCTTGTGTCAAACCTGAAAGAGATAGAGTCATCTTTTATCGTTTCTCGACTCTTAAAACATGAAACGGTGAAGTTTCTTATTTTTCAATGTGGTAAAAATTAATCACCCACGATTATACGCCCTGTTAGATATTGCTTGTTGACCGTTTGATCATGTGTCTTGACTCTTTTTCAGCCCGTGTGTGGTTTTGAGTTTTGATGGCAACTTTTTCAGAGTTTACCAACCAAGGAATCCCCTCAGAAGGGAATCCTGGTCATTTTCCTCCTTTTGGGAATGTTGGTGCTCCTTACATGGCGATGTTGTCCCTTCCTGGGTTAACTGTTGGGTTGCCTATTTGGTTGTTCTCAACCTCTGTAGTCCCGAATGTCTCCACTACTGTTCAATCAGTTCCTCCGCCAGAACAACATCATGTTGATTCCAAGGTGGACCTCTCCCCTTCTTCTCCTGTTTCTGCGTCCTCATCTTCTACTTCGCCTGGTGAAAGCCTGGATTCGAGTAACCAGGTGGCTTAGAAGAAGAAGAAGAAGACAAAGAAGAAGAAGTCCGATAAGCAAGAGGCTAAATGTACAGCTACTGTCTCTGAGATATCTCCTCTTAATAAACCTTCCAACCCTCCACGGAAATTCAAGTTCCCTTGCCTGTTGTGCACGGGAGACCATCTTCTTCGAGACTGCCCTGGCATCCCCAAGGTGCTCGAAGCATGGTCCGATGGCCGTCCGCCGTTGCCTTTGACTTCCGGGAGCCAAGTTGGGGGCACATCCTCAACTGGTACTGATAAGGCTCGTAAGAAACAGGGTAAGATTACCAATCCCTGTAAATTGTGTGAAGGGCACCATGCCATTCACCTTTGTCCTTATATGGATGAAGCCAAGCGAGTTTTGGACAACCCAACCGGTTCTACACCACACCTTCCACCTGGTTATAATCGGCTTTCTTTGAGTCCTCCACCAGATGATCCTACGATTGGTCAAGAGTCATCCTTGGTCGATCCCACTCCCCCAGAAATTCAAATTCACGAATCCGTCCCTAACCAACCATTGGTCGTAGGATCAGTTGAACTGGCCCCGTCCACGGTGCACCAGGTCTTTTCTGTCGAGAGTGGATCTCACACCCCCCATGTCCTTCTGATTTCTTCAGATTCTTCAGACTTGGAGAAAGATTCTCCTGTCCCTGTGCTTCAAGAAGCTCCTCCTCCGCCTCCCATGATGGAGGCTCCGGAGGATATCCCTCCCGCCTTCGAGATGGAGGTTATGGAGGATGCTCCTTCTTCCGTAACACCAGGGGAAGACCTTCTCGGTTTGATGGTATCCCCTCCGAGTAGTCTGGTCGCCTCCTTTGATTGGAGTCGATTTGCAGGATTCCGCCTTCCGTCTTACGTGCCTTTCGAGATCACAGTACAGGCTCTTGGTCTGGTTGTACCCAGCACCATTATAGACGAAGGTGCCTTTGTTAGTATTTTATCCTCAACTACCTGGCAGGCTTTCGGTTCGCCACCGCTTGCGCCTGTTACGCAGAATCTGTTGACTTTTAACAGAAAGACGAGTCAACCGTTGGGGATCCTTCCAAGGTTACCGATTAATTTGGGAGGCAAAACCGTCCATATGGACGTGATGGTCGTTCCAGGCCCCTTGGATTTCAATCTGCTCTTGGAGGGTGATTACACCTATGCCATGGGAGCGCTTATCTCCTCCCTTTTTCATGTGGTTAGTTTTCCACATGAAGGACGGATCATGACCATTGATCAGCTTTCGTTCTTTGGTCCTGCTGTGGCAGCTGGCTCGCCATCATCCCTTCCTAGTTTTTATTCACCCGTTGTATCTGCCCCACTGTAGGTCAACTATGTGGCTACCTACCCCGTGCCTATACTCAGTGATAGTGTCGTTGTGCATCAAGTGCTCGGGGCATTGGGTCCTGACTTCCAGGATGATTTCCTTCCATCTGGTGTGGAACTCTTGGAAGTGATGACTTCTTGTTCATTATGATGAGGCTGTCTGAGCAGAGTTCCTTGTCTCAGGTCGCTTCCAAAAATGATTCAAGGTCATCGGGAGCAAAGCTGCTTTTCCTGTGTCAAGGTCCTTAAAAAATGAAACTGGGTCCGGTTGGAGCATGGTTCCTTTCCTGTGTCAAGCTCCTTAAAAAATGAAACAAGGTTGTCAGAGCAGAGTTCCTTGTCTTTTTCCAAGCTCCTTAAACCATGAAACAAGGTGTCGAGGACAGTTATTTTAATGTGTTAACCTCGTTAAAATAATGAAACACGTTCCTATTCAATTCGAGTCTTTGATCAGATCTCATAAAATCCAGTCGAGTCTTTCTCCTGATCTCGTAACTTGAACCTTCACTCCATCCGCCTTTCATATGGACTGAAGCTTGGGGGGCATGTACCTCGAATTGAGTCACCATGCTGGGGGCATGCTTACTTTTTCAAGCATAGTTTGTTTCCGTTTCAAGCTTGTGTAAAAATGAAACCGGTTTCAAGCATAGTTTATCTTTGTTTCAAGTTTGTGTAAAAATGAACCAACTTCAAGCAAAGTTTCCTGATTTCAAGCTTGTGTAAAAATGAAACCTTTTCCATTTTACCTCTTGTGATTGCCATCTTATCAGCCTGTCTTTGCCAGATGAGCCTTGGTTTTCTCACTCCATCGTCACTATGTGCTTGGCCAATCATATGCCTTCACTTGGTTGTCTTACCCATTCCTGAGGAACTGCTACAATGAGCGGTCTTTGTTAGCCAGCCTCTTAACCTTTATTTGTTTATAGCAAGCCCATCATTATCTTCCAGCTGCTACCTCATACCACTCGTTCCTCCAGGAGAGTCATCTTTCAGATTCTTTCTCGACTCTCTAAACATGAAAGATCATTGTAGGCCCCTTGGCTGCTTCGACCGTTAAATCGGGACACGAATCGACATCTACCCAAGATACGCTACTCCATTTTGGTCGGGATGATCGATTACTTAAAGGAATACCCCAGCCTATTGCAACTAGGAGGTTTTCTCAGACATATTTTTCTACCTTTTCAGATCTGAGCAACTATTTACGAAAAGGGACTGTTGGAGTTTAATTTTTTGCTGTCTTTTCAAACTCTCTAAACATGAAAACACGCCGAGTTCTTCCTTTGTCAGACTCGTTAAACCTAAATGACATCGAAAATTTCAATCATGATGTTATTCGAGTTTCTCCTTCCTAGGGCTCGTTAAATGTACTAGGATGGATCCGTACGAAGGACGGGTTTATATGAAAAGCATATGGTATCCTCTTCAAGCTTGTGTAAAAATAAAGAGGTACTCACCAAGCATGGTGGGGAAAAATGGAACCACATCATTGTCGTGTCTAAGCAAAGATGTCGCTCTTGAACATGGCACTTGTCTCAGATTGTGCCTGGGTTAGACATCTCATCTCTGCTTTTTCCTATTACCTGGTTCAGGTAATCCCCACCTTCACCTCTTGCTCACACCATGACCTTCACTTTGATGTCTCTCATCAGCAAATCCACTCCATCGGCCGGCCAATATATGAAACTAAAAGAGAAGTTGACCTCTGTGTTTATCAACCTTCCTTTGATTCTCATATGATCCTGACTGCCAAAAAACATTATGTTCCTCTCGGTTCGTGTCGATGATGTGGGAAACATTATGGCCCACCTTCGATCAAGGTCACTTCCTGTCGACTTTAGCTCATTATCCAGGAAGCTGACTTAGAGACTCCCTTATGGTACCTTGGAGCCTGCATGCCTCAATGGCAGGTTCGTCGCATTCGACGTGAGGTTCTCATCATTGGCCTCCGATCGAGTGATTATATGGGTGCTCGATGCCAAATCATTGATTCACACGCCATAGATTGTACCTATAGTACCTTGAGGGCCATTGTCATTATTGGTGGTTCCTCTCGCATCTGTTAACAGCTCTCATCATTGGCTAGTAATCAGACGATGTTCTTGCATGTTCGACTTCAGCTCACATATTCGCATGTTTGAACTTGTACTTTGTTCGGGTCGAGTGATAAGACCGGATCAGGTCTCGTTGTAATCCAGCTTTAAGTATCGGGATTATGTACATGACTCACTGATTGGATGGCTGCGACCATACCTGAGTCTATTTGTTTGATCCTTGCTAGATGGCTGCGCCCATACCCTGGGTCCGGACTATAGTGTACTCTGTTTCGGATGGCTGCGCCCATACCGCATATGTATCATGTACTTGAGATATCAGTTGTATTTTTTCTGCATAGGTTTTCCGACGGCGGGGCTTCAGTTGAACATGTTCTCGTAAAGCATTTCACCCCTCTCTCTCTCTCGGGCCTCATGCTTTAGGGGGCATCTGTTACACAGTAATTTGTCACCATCCCTGCAATCCCCGTCTCGCCCATTGCAGGTTCATTTCTGTGACCAATAAGCAGTGTCATGCCTTGCAAATACCATCATTGCATCCCTTTCCATGAGGACAACATTTCTTCTGTTGATCATTTCCTGAGCAGACCCCTAAAAACACCTGTTTTTGCCTTGGCGCTGGTAGCCCGTTATGTACTCACGCCAATGGGGGAAAATTAACACCGAGCCCGCCAAGTTCATCGTCTCGCTACGCCTACGATCGCTTTATGGAAAGTTTTTTAAAAAAAGAGGCAAAGTTTCGATTACAACAACTTCGTGGATGAGTCATCAGGAGTGGTTTCGCCTGAATAACCACGGCCTTCCTCCTTTGGCCTCTTGTTTCCACCATATGGGGAACCTCCCAAAGGATAAGGCCTCCCTTCCACTATTGTAGGGATCCCAACCTCCTCCTCTCCTCTATGAATATAGCCTTCATCCATTGATGAAGGGGCTGAAGGGCTGAAAGTCTTGAAGTGCCTAAGCTTTGAATCTCCAAATTCCCAAGAGCCTTTGTGCTGTAAGAGCCCTCTTTCTTCCCTTAAGGCCGACTCAAGTAAGGAGACTATCGTCGAGAGACTCGGGAGAGGTTTTCCCTTTCCCTGGCGAGCTTTGCGAGACGTGAACGACTGGAGACCCATCTGAAGGAGACCACGATGTCAGAACTTTGGTGGTAATCTCTTTCGATTGTTATTTAATGAATGATTACGATTATGGTTCCACTCGTTTCCGATTATGTCAATATGAATAAGATTTTCCGACCGGTCCAAACCTTGCGTATGGCCGGATTTTATGCTCAGACTGCTTGTTTCGTATGTGTGTGTGTCCATCCGCTGAGATCGTGGAGGATATCGTGATCCGCCGAGGCCGAGGAACGGAACGCTCTTTTTCGGGGGATCGTAGCATCGGATTCCGTGGCCTCCATCTTTGGTCTTTTCATTCGTAACTAGGAACTTGCGCTGCAATACTGCGATTGTTGCTAGACCACAAGGTAGGGATCTTCCGTCCAGCAGAGGGGATTTACCTCCTCAACACCAAGTGTTAAACACTTTAGCAGGGAAGAAGTATTTTTCCTTCCTAAATGGGTTCAGTGGGTACAATCAAATTAGGATAGCTCCAGAGGACCAAGAGAATACAACATTCACATATCCATGGGGTACCTATGCATATAAGGTACTACCATTTGGTCTATGCAATGTACTAGCCACATTTCAACGGGCGGTCCTTGGTATTTTCTCTGACCTTTTGCATGATTGCATAGAGGTCTATATGGATGAATTTACAGTAATGGGTGATGCTTTTGAAGAATATTTACATAATGTTAAGAAAGTTTTATAGAGATGTAGAGAAACTGATCTTTCATTAAGGGTTTTTTTTTTTTTTTTTTTTAAATGACTGAGGGTATTGTTTTGGGTCATAATGTTTCTGCTGCAAGAATTAAAGTTGATGCGGCTAAGATCGAAGTTATTGTAAAGCTGCCCCCACCAACTAGTCAAAAAGGAGTTCAAAGTTTCCTTGCAAGCTACTACATAAGGTTTGTTGATAATTTTACAAAGCTAGCCTCTCCATTGTTTAAATTATTGACTAAAGAATTTGAATTTCATTGGAATGATAAGTGTCAAGCTGCATTTGATATACTCAAGGAAAATATTTCTTCAACACATGTCTTGAGAGGTCCAAATTGGAAATTTCATGTTCACGTTTTCATTGATGCCTCTGATTCATCCATAGGAGCAGTATTACATCAAAAGGAAAATCTTGTAACCCATGCTATTTATTTTGTTAGTAAAAAATTAACTCCCGCAAAACTAAAGTACATGGTAACTGAGAAATAATTCCTTGTTGTAATTTATGCTATTACCAAGTTTAGACATTACATCATTGGTTACGAAGTTTTTGTACAAACTGATCATTCTTCCATCTGATATCTCGTGAATGGACCAGTCACTAATGGCAGGATCACTAGGTGGATTTTGCTGCTGCAGGAATTTGACATCATAGTATTGGACAGGTCGGGAAAAGAAAATCAGGTAGTTGATTTCCTTTCTAGGCTTAACAATGCAAGTGAGGATGTTCCTATTAATGATAGCTTTCTTGATGAGAATTTGTTTTCTATTTTTGTCAAAACACCTTGGTTTGCATACATGGCCAATTAGCTTGCTACAGGAAAGTTTCCACCTTACTTTTCATCTAATCAGAAAAAGAGAATTATAAGGAAAAATTTTGATCACTTTTGGATTAAGGGAGACCTTTGTTTCATTGGACTTGATTTGATTATTCACAGGTGTGTCAAAGAGGATGAAATATATGATATCTTGAGAGCTTGACACGATGAACCCCGTGGAGGACACTTTGCAGATAAGTGGACAACCTACAAGATCCTCCGCTCATGTTATTATTGTCCAAGTCTTTTCAAATATGCAAAGGAGTACGTTAAAAAATGTGATAGCTGCCAGAGAATAGGGTGGCCTGTTCAATCAAATGAAATGCCTTTGTAGCCACAAGTTCTCATAGAAAAATTTGAGAGGTGGGCTCTTGATTTTGTAGGTCCCATCAATCCTATGTCCAAAGGTAAGAAGTATATTTTGGTTTGTATTGATTATGTTACGAAGTGGGTGGAAGCGAGAGCACTACCTAGAGCAACGAAGAAAGCAGTGGTAGATTTTTTATTTTTTATTTTTATTTTTTTGCACTAAGGGAAATAGTTACTGATCAGAGTACTCAGTTTGTGTCAAAGCTTGTGCAGGGAATTGTATAGAAATATCAGATTACTCAACGGAAGTCCACCCTTACCATCCATATGACAATGGTCAGGTGGAATCAACAAATAAGGTGTTGGAAATAATCCTAACAAAGACAGTACAATTACATAAGAAGGATTGGTCTAATTGAATTCCCGAGGCATTGTGTGCCTACAGGATCACGTGGAGGAACACCACCGACTTCTCTCTGTATGAATTGGTGTATGAAAAATAAGTTCTATTGCCAGTTGAATTCCAGATTAGGAATTTCAAGATGGAACCATATTTGGGTATAGACCTTAATAAGGCACATCAGCAGAGAATCTTGTAGCTTAATGAGTTGGATGAGATTAGGCAGGATGATTTTTAGCGCATTGATCTGATCCAACAACAATGGGCTAAATGGCACGATAGATACATTAAGAAAAAGCAGTTCAAAGAGGGAGACTGGGCATTGTTGTTTGATTCCAAATTTAAGATTTTTAAAGGGAAATTTAACCCACATTGGCTGGGTCCGTATGAAATTGAGAAAGTTTTTTATAATGGATCTGTTCAGGTTAAAACAATTGATGATGGGAATGTTACCTTCTTGGTGAATGGGCACATACTCAAGCTATATCAGAAACCCCAATCTAAGGAGGAATTTGTGGAAGAAATTGTGAAGCAGAAGGAGCTAGAAATGGTGGGAGAGGGAGTCATTCCTTTCAGTAACTCTTCTTGATTTCCTGTTGATACATTGAGATCACTTTATTCCTCCTCGTGCTAAGTAAACCATGAGAGGATTTTCTATTGGGTACATGTTTATTCCTTTTTCTGGGCAAAATGGACTAGTTACGGAAAAGGAGCCCCCTTGGAGTCTTCTATTTCAACATTTCAGACTCTCTAAAATTGAAATATGGCGAGATGGCCTGCCCTGGGCTTGTTAAAATCGAGGGGTCAATATATCCTTTGGGATCCTCTCAATAAATTATGTTTTTCAGTTAATTTTTGGATTTCTCGTGTTGGAATGATGTGGGGTTTTTTAAGGCCCTCCTTCCAACAATCTTGGCCCATCGACATCAGCAAATTATCTAGGTCCAAGATCAAAGCCTTGTGATGCCTTAATGACAGGCTATATCACCAGCAACAATGGGGATTCATCATGGTTCTTTGACTTTTGGATCCTACAGGGGGTTCGACAACAGCTCATAAATTCACACCTGATAGGATGCATCAGATGTACCTTGGTCCTCACTCTTATTAATGGTGACAAGCCTCACATTGGTTAACATCTGACCTTAATGGCTGGTAATCCAATGAGATCACTGCACATTCGACATTATCACCGACATTCATGTGCAATGGACTGTACACAAAAAGGGGAGGAGACGGTTTCCAACAGAAATATTTCTTGCAGAAAAGTTCAGCGGTTGAATTTCCTGCAACAACACCACTTATTTCTTGAAGAACGGATTTTAGATAGAATATTATGCTAGAATAATATGATAAAGTACTAAACATTTTCATTATTAGTTGAGACCATGAACTATACAATTGTGCATATGATGTGGTTTCAAGGTGGGTTATTATTTCAAGGCAAGTGTAGTTGTCACCCAAGTACTGGACCATTGTAAGGTAAGATCGAGCAGGTACGGTTGGCGTCAGAATACTTAAGGTAAAAAGGTAATGGTATGAAAATTTTAAATTTGCATGAATATGTGTCATGGCCACCCTCGCGGAAGAAGGCGACTATGACCCATTGTGTCATAAACTGAGTTCCATTCGCGATCATTATTACTCTGACACGTCCTTGGTTATCTTTCCAAAAATTATCCCACGAGATGGATCATGATGTCAATGATGATCACGTCCTGCGTTTTTCAAAATGTTGCCCTCTTAACCTTGAATATTTCCAAATTTAAACTATCATTGTCGAGTTTTTCTGTCTAGTCTTAGAAGCATCTTGTGAACTAAATCAACTCTTCTCTCTCCCACTCCTGGCTATGTCAATAATGTGGTATGTTGTCAGATTTGAACCTCAGGGTCCTCCACTACTGGATGTTGACCCTTGAAGTAAAGCAAGGTTGGAGAAGGCAGTATGATTTCCTCTGTTCCTGAAATTTAATGGGCATAATTCAAAGGTAACAAAGTATTTCGCCCTCAATCTAAATGGCAAGAGAGCGCAGGTGGGGAATGTTAAATTTAGACTGACGGAGGAGTTGGTAGCTCGAGCTTGTGGAATTCCACAGGAAGGGGAGCATTGGTTCAAGAACCAACGATTCAACAAAGAGATTTGTGTGCCATTCCTTTCAAAATAACATGCAAATCTGGATTGGAGTGGGGAAATTGTAGGGAAAAATCCCAAGTCTAAGGGTACTTCTACCCCTTCCAAACGCTTTACAAGAATCAAGGCTACCAATATGGAAATAGAATTAAATGCAGAGGAAGGAGTACCACCAATTAAAACTGATAAAAAGAGTAAGAAGCCTTGAGACCTGTCAAAAAGGAAAGGGAAGGTCAAGGTAGTCGAGTTCATTAACAAAGGAGAATGGGATGTTGCGTCTTTCCAAGACCCACCACTGCAGGAAAGTGGGAATAAGACAGTTGAAGACTACGAAGGGGAGGAGGAACCAAGTTTTCCCTAGTCCTCTTAGGGACAACATGAAGGGGAGGAAAATTCTCAGAAGAAGCGGTCTCAAAAGGAAATGGAAGAAATTATCACTAACATTACTGTGTCTGAGCAGGTTCTTCGAAAGGAAAATGAGACCCTGAAGGAAAATTACCTACACATGCAAAAGGAGTTTGATGAGTGGCATAAGAAGGCATGCATGATCATGAAGAAGAAACATACCCAAATTGACCACCTACAGAAAAATACTGAAGAATATCAAGGTCAGGTTCAGGCAGAATCGAGTAGGGCCCAAGTAGATCACTTGGCTACAGTAGCTGCAGCACAGGGCAAGGATTGCATTTTTCTATCTAAAGTTGCACATTTTTTCTTACATAAGGGACATGCAAGAAGCTAGGTGTGGGGGATATGTTGAGTCCCGATTTTGCTCAATTTTGATAGCATTCTAAGACCTTGCTTTCCCCCATTTTGAACTCTTTTTGACTCCTAATTACTCTTATTTTTCCATATTACCTATGTTTGGACCAAAAGGGTGTTGTGCTCTCAAGGTATGAAAATTATATTAAAAAGTATCATATATCTTGTTCTTAAGTATTTTTAGAGGCTAATTTTTTCCTAATCGAATTATCTACAAATGTCAAGTTTGACTAATCGATTCTTATGCAAATTAGAAATTATTCGAAGCAGCTCCACGATTTCCTGTAGACAGCCTGTGGTCGTTCATTTCCTGCAGACGCTCTGCGATTTCCTATAGGTTTGGATTTCCTATAACTGCCCAGATTTCCTGCAGCAGAATCAGTAGTTGAGTATGTTCCAATTAGTTTCAAGTGAAACGAAAAAATGGGTTTATGAGGAAATCAACCTACATGGACGATGTCCTATTGTCTGCCTCGAATTAATCATCAAAACCGCTCAGATCTCCAGTCCTCTCCTCGATGGCCATATTGGGAAAAGCTCCAACAATGTAACAAAATGAGTTTGATCCATGCTTTCAGTCATGGATCAAACTCAGCAGAGTTATTTTTGTTATTCTATTCAGCTATTGATAGCAATTAGTTGTAGCACAATAGTTTTCCTAATTTAGGATAGCATATGTCTCTGAACTTGTATAAATGTTATTATGTTTCATTTGCAAAGTGGTTGGTGGGTTGGATATCAGACTTGTACATCATTGTAATACTTTTCAAATTAATACAAAGCTATATGTTATGTTTATTTTGTTGAGTAAATCCTTTTAACAGTAAAGGGGTTGTGAGTAAGGGAGGGCCCCCTTTGCTCATAACTCCATTAGTTACAGTTTGTGTTTCTTTAATTATTTTTCATGCATTAACAAAATTATTTGCACAACTATTGTTTATCTTTTCTAAATTATAGCAGCACATGTATAATTGTCAAATAGTGAAGTTTCTTTGATGAATGTGTTTTGAATCATTTGATCAAGTTTTGGTTTATGTGATGGAATGTTAAATTGATTTTTACGGTTGTTTGTTTGGTCCTTTATCTTTTATGATAAACATAAGCAATATTAGGAGCTGTAGAGGGATGATTAAATCCACTCCATAGCCTTTTTGGTCAAGTGTTGACAGGGAAAAGAGACATTATAGTTGTGTCTGTGTGTGATTAGTTTAATTAGAAAATCACTTAAAGTATTAGCTTGCATATATCTCGCGCAACATCTCATAAGCTTACCTACCCCTGGTTGATAGTTTATGTTTGTCAAATTATAAGTCTATAATTTGCCTCAACAGGCACAAACGAGCATAAGAGAAATCATAAGTTACTAGTGAAATAGTTCACCAAATAACCATGATTGAAATACATAAAAACACACAGTCAAAAAGATTCATACTAATGCAGATGAAATAGTTCATAACTATTAGTGTAAATGAAAGAACATACATTGCAAACATAAAAAGAACAATCCTACTACATTCACAACATATGCATGAAAATGTGTTGGCTCTGAGCTTGTATTAATATGAAATTCTCAAGCATACATATACAATTGATGAACCACTAGTCCCAATAGTGGAATATGAAGCCAACACCTGCTCATCCAAAGAAAGATACTCCCTCTATGCTAAGGAGAAGCCAAGGTTCTCAACAAAACTTCCAAGCTTTTGATCCTAAGCCAAAAGGCCGACCAAAATCCTTCTACATGACTAATGAGGGTTTATTTATAACAAAGGGGGTGACTACTCATATCCCTTTGTGACTCTTTGACTTGCTTTAACCATGATGTTTGGACTTCATTACAAAACGACTCTTCACATTCCATAATTTACACTTGGAATTTCACTTACAATTAATTATAATATTTCTCATACCCATAATAAGACAAAATTGGGTAGAGTCAAATAGATAGCTTAATAAGAAGAAACAAGTCAAGCTTGAGTTTGGAAAATCTCTAGATGAACCACCTCAACTTGTAGTTTCTCGATCACATGGTGGTACCAAGCTTTGTATTGTGCGATGAGTTCCCCAAACTATGCGATGGGATCAGGCTGGAAGCAAACTCTAGCCTCCATTACATCTGGGTAGACTTCCTTGGAACCGGTTTGAGTTTCCTTCTTTAGTAGGATCAACATGGTATTGATCTAGACAAAGCCATCAATGTACTTCTACTTATTATGGTTGTTCACCTCAAGATTTTCCTTGGTAGCAATTTGTCTGAGTTGATCCAAGTATTCTTCAACCTCCTTTATGACCCGATTCCTGTGTTTCGCTTCGGTGAGTGATCCAACTGAAGGGATCTTATGTGACTTCACCATAAAATACGCGTTGTTGTACAACATGCACATGAGGTCTGAATGTTGGCGATGAATGAGCCAAGATGTTTATTACTTTGGATAGCATATGCACCTATTCTTTCTCCAACTCAACCTATTGTCTTGTATTCTTCACAAACTTTGAAGGTGCCCCTTTTTACTGCATTGAACACTCATCCATGACATCGATGGTTGTATGAACAACCTTGAGGGATTTAGCATTATCCTTGCACTTTTGTTGCATGTCGTGCAAGCGGACAATTGTTTTATGCATGGTGACTAGATCCACATAGAGGCTTCTCATATTTTCTCCCAATGCTGATATTTCTCAAAGTATGTCTGCCTTAAGTTCTTCGAGATATACTTGTGTGGGAGCTACTTTCTAGACCTTTGCTCGAAGTTGTTTAACTTCTTGCCTTGCAGCCTATAAGTTCTTTGCCATTCGTCTATTCTCGACCATAAGATACTTTGTGTTCGACTTGGAAGCAATTGCAAAGGCGAAGTTGGTTGTAGCAATGGCTTCTGGATTTCTCCTAGTGTCCGTCACAATCACCCATTCTCTGATAAATGCAGGAGATGTGAGCTAGTCTGTGAAATGTTTCTTTCTCAGATGTACAGTGCTCTTTTGTAGCTCATCATAGGTCAAGCTATGTATGTCCATAGTCAGACCCTCATTAAGAGGAGAAAATTCCTCTTCCTCGCTTGGAGCTTGCTCTGTTATCGAAGGAGGGGGGATTAAGTAGTGATTTGCTGCGTGGTCGGAATGAGATCCACTTCTTCGCTTAGTGGCTCCTGTTCCACCTTCATGCCTTGGATTACTGTCAAATCTTCAATTTCTTGAGCAAGTTCCTTCTCATGTAATTTCTTGCTCTCTTCTTCCAGGAGTTGGTTTTGTTGTTCTTCTTGTGCTTGTTACTGTGGTGCTTCTTCCTCTTTTTTCCTCCATCTTTCTTCTTATAATTATTGTCTTTGCCTTTCTTCCTATAATATATTTTTTTCTTGTTCTTCCTTCTGCTTTAGTTCTTCTTCCTTCTTCCTATGTTTCCTCTTGTTTTTTTTTTTGTGTCCGCTTTCAAAATTATTGGGTCTGCTTTCAATTTGTGGCTTTGTTTTTTGGCCAGATTATGCATAACGTTTCTCTTGCCCTTTTTGTGCATTGGGTTGAGCCTTCTTGTTGGCTCTGCTTCTGGAGTGACTTCTTTATCAGGAGTAACTTGATATATCCCTGCAAAACTGATTACTTGGAGGGGCTTTGTTGCATTGTAACAATTCTTTATCCTTTCCTCCTTGGGTCTGGAGAAAGTCCTGCTCGAACATTGGAAATGAATCTTTGCATACGTTGTTTATAAACATTCCTAAGATTGTACAGTTTGAAGTCTAGGCTACTAAATGCAAACTTCTTTATCTCCTTGCCTTCGGCCTCGAAAACCCTTAGATTCTTGATCCTGTACAACTCGATTTGCAAAGGAAGAGTAGGCCAAGGTGTTTTCTTCTTCCTTTGCAATATTCCTAATAACCCTGTAGAAATATGATAGGTTAGTTCTTGCATGACCAACTTGTTAGTGGAATACCTCGATAACTAATGTGGAGGATTTTGTTTGTCAAACACTCTTAGGTAAGTGTGATATGATGAGGCGAACTATTTTGCCACTTCCGACATTGCTTCCATTGCTTCACGACACATGCAAGGTGGGTATTCCTAAAATATCAACTTCTTGAATGGAATGAGGAAGTGATCAGTCAACTTCTCTATGACTCCGTTGTTACTGCACTCCGAAAGGAGCCTGTAGTAGAGTGTGCAACAGGTTATTCAGGTGTCCAAGTCCAATTCATTCTAGGAAAAGAGTTATGAGCACATATCACATCCAAAAAATAAGTATACATGAAAAATTTGGCTTGGTTTCCCTTGGGAGGGTTCTTTGCATTGGTTAAATGTATACTTAATCGTTGAGCCAACAAGTTCAATCAGTTAAATGGCTTTCCCTCATTCACAACCTGATTCAAAAGGAATTCCAAACCTTTGAGGAAGGTTTCAGTACTATGTTGGCCATGTTCCCTGGGATTGTCTTTGGGTTCTTCTTGTGCAGCTTAGGTGGAGGAGGGGGGGTGCTGAGCAACAATATAAAACTATCAAGTTCTAAAATGCCTTCCCGAGGGATTTGCTCTTGTAAGTGTTGTTGGTTGTTTGGCGGAATTTGGAAGGCTCTTTCACCTAACCTTTAATGACATCCTTCGTGCTCAAGTAGTTAGTGATTGCATAGAATTGAAAGTCCATGCAAGCTTCTGGCTACGACAAATGATACATACCATGAAAATCATGTGCCATGAAAGAGGAAAGCCTTTATCCACTAGCATTATTGAGAGTCATGGCCTTTATATATGTATGTGACAAAATCCAGTTGACAACGTCTGCACATGGATAAGTTGGATACCTACATGCAACCTTGTGCAATCTTGACCTTGGAAATTAATGTAAACCTGTTTGTCTTCAAAATCTGCTTTGAAACTTCTTGTTGGGTAAACATCTTTCATTGTGTGCCATGTAATGTCTGAATCCTTTTCAATGAGTAGTTGAGTGTCTGAAAAGACTGGCAAAGAATCAGGAATACTCTCAACTCTCTCACTGGCGTTGCTTTCTATGGTGTCTTTTAAGGCAAATATCTTGGGTGCCATGATGAGAATCAACTGATGGCAAGAGATGACCTCAAAAATTTGCGGTACCTGTATGATGAAATGACTCATGGAAAACATAAATGAGATACCAAAAAAAAAAAAAAAATATTCAGCAAGTCCAAGGTAACAACTAAGAAAATGAGGAGAAAATATGTGTAACTGTTGGGATGAAGGTGGGAGACTAGCCTCGTGAATTGCGCATTGCACAATATCATCCATCAAAGAGGTAGCTAGAGGCTTGAGACTGCGCAATGGGCAGTCCTAGCTGGGAAAACTAAGAGAAGGAACAACACATTGCGTAGTACCAGTGGCCAGGGCTAAGGGGTGAGGCTTGTGATTGCGCAATGTACATTTGGGCAAGGCAATGACTATGCATTTTACAGTTTCATAGGCCAAGCTGGAAGCTTGTCTCTTGGAGATGAAAAATGCGCAATTGGAGAGGCAACTGTTGGCCAAGATTGCGCAAATCTACCCAGGAAAGGGAGAAATAAGTGAAATATTTGAGTGTTGGGGTAGGAAGGAATGTAAATCTAGCTAAGGGAAAGATATCTCAGCAAAAAATAAGTGCCAAAGTCCAACATGCAAGAGGAAAAGCGAACATGCGAAGAATGACCCAGCTGTGGCAACTACTAGGGGGAAAAAGAAAGATCTCAATGCGACACTTGAAAATTGTGAATGACGGGCTGAACCATTACTTGTACAAGCTAATATAAGTTAAAACGCAAACTGATACAAAAATAAACAGGAAAAATAACACATATAAGTCAAATGAAAAAAGTGTCAGAAAAAGTGACACATGCAAAACTTAACCCAAAAAGCGTCACAAACTCAACCAAAAGTTCTTTGATCTCCTTGGGAAGGCTAGAGCTCCAAGATAGAGTGTGCAAATTATCTCTATGGGTGTCTATTAAATATAACTAGGCAGGTTAGGGTTTCTGATGCACATGCCTGAAATCGAGGAAAAAGCGCCACTTGCCTGAAATTCATAATTAGTAGCTTAGTGGACTTAACGAAACATTAATTGGGAAACTCATATTTTTTAGGGATGCCAACTTTGTGTTTTCATAAAATTGTTTTTTCACACTGGAAAAGGAGATTGTGAAATTCCCAGGCTTAAGGGCTTGGGCAAACCTTTGCCTCAATGAATTGTGCAGTTTCTGAGGGGAAGGATAGCTTTGCACAATTTTTGGGCTCGAGGTTGATCTGCCCCTTAGCCTTGCGCAGTTTCTGAGTTCAAGGCTGGTATACTGATGAGGATTGCAGTTTCTGAGTTTAAGGTTGGCTTGCTTCTAAGGATTATGCAGTTTCTGGAGGGAAGACCATCAATGCTGGAAGGTTAAGGCAAGAGATCGCTTGTGTTTGAAAATGTTCAGATTGGGGTCAAAACAAGACATCAAAAGCACTGCATGAAAGGATAAGTCTTTGACATAACATGAATATCTGACAATAGTGAATGACAAACTCTTGTAGACATAAGGGAGGCTCAAAAATCAAATCACGAATAAAATTTTGGAGGGGGGGTTGTAGCAGCTACAACAAAAGTATAAGTTTTTAGACTTAGCAGTTGCCCCAGGAGGTGCAAGGAGAGGCCGATAGGAGTATCGTTTGTTAATTATTAATTTGAAGTAATTTTAGTTTTTGAGATGAAGGGGATTTTGTAGAATTTTGCAGAAAGATGATGTTTAATTCTGAGTTGTGCAGTAACAGACTTATTGTTCAATTCTCAGTTATGCAGGTAGAGAATTATTCGATGAGTTGTGTAGCAACCTTTACAATTAAATATTCCATGAAAGAAGAATGCATACCACTTAGTTGTAAAAGGTTGTGGAGAGTACCAGAAGGAACAAAAGACATAACAAGAAAATGCAAATATCTACTGTGAAGTAAATAGCCATCTTGAAGAAGTAATCTATGTCATAACATAAATGTATATTCTAAGAGAAAGATTAATGTGGCCCTCTTGTAGGAGCTCCTTCTTCAGCTACCACCACTGACATCAGCCTTATTAGAATATTGTGCATGTTGCAGTTTGCTTTGTATGCCAGTCAGTATTAAGCATGGCTGCATTAAGGTAGTTTTTCTCTTCTTTAGCTTTCATTAAACTCTCAATACAATGTCTCATTACTGCTACTGGATTATTTTCTCAAAATTAGCTAACTCAAAGTGCCTTGAAATTGGGCTATAAATGACAGAATCTACATCAACAATCTGCTAATTTTTTTTTGAAATGATGAGTCAATGACTGTAAGAGCAGCTGCTTTTGGTGCAATATATGGATATATGGATTTTTGGAATACTCTGTTATATTTAACTGAAACCGATTACTTATAAAATTGGCTTGTAGATATCATCTTATAACTATTTGTTAGTTTGGGTCTATTTTGGATTTATTATCATAAGTTCAACAATCGCCTTACGAATCAATTTGATGGAAAAACTAAAAAGAGGCCCCCCCAAGGTTATGGATCAAATTGATTAACTTGAAAATCAAATAGGTAAGGAAAATATAGATGCAAACATAATCAAAGATGATATCATTATATTAGTCAAAAAGATGCGAAAAAAAAAGTATATTTGGCATTTTTAGAAAATATTGTTTCAATACAAGTAACACTTAACTATTTAATTATGCATAACTGTATTCATTTTCAATAAAATAAATTCTATATTACACATGGTCAAATAGTGTGGTATGGGACATTGTAGGATTAGCATAATAATTCATGCTATGGTATAATGTGATTAGCGTAATAATTTTTTAGGTTACACAATCTATTAATCGAGGTAATAAATTATCAAAAATTCCACAAAATATTCCAATAAATAAAAAACTCTACCAAATATCCATTTCGCCAATCTCTACGTGCTGGTTGTAGAGATAACAGCACGAGCTAATTAATCCCTTATTCTGCAAGCTAAAACCACTTGCCATAAACTACCTTCAATTATTTTGACTTCTCTTGAAATAGTTAGCTTTGTTGTCAATAAGAGCCTTGACAGTATCTAAACCCATTGGATCTCCCTCTTCAATAACTTTCAAAACAGTGCCACCGCCTGTAAATAAATAGTATTTGACATTGTTCAATGCAGCTTCATAAAGGGCTGGATGAAGGCTGGCATAGAATGAAAACATTGTTAATGCTCTATTCATATGAAACACTTCCATGACATAAATACTATAGAGTTGGAAATATACCTTTTAAAAGTCTGAAGGGTATCACCACCTCCAAAGAATTTTTGAGCATAACGATTTTTATCAATGACCTCATCCATTTTGCTTGCACCATGCCAAAAATGTGGCATGAGTCCCATCACAACATTAACAAATATAGTCTTAGCTGAGTTCATTTCTTGTTTAACCTCATCTCTCTCAAATGAAACAGGATCAACATCAACAACATACTTGTAAGTCTGGCCAGGAGCAAAGTCCTGCACACATCGACAAGGAAAGAATTTCACATCAGATCACATCATAGCTGATTGATATTTTAACTCCAACAGTTCTACAACTTCCAGAAAAGAAATCTGTAGTACAAACCTTGACATAAATCATTCTAAACTTCCCTTCAAATCTACCTTCCAGAGTATCAGTTTCAACCAGAACCTGCAACTCTAGAATTTTTTTGTGCACCTTATCCTGTACTACCAACTCTTTTGCTAGTTCAATATGCATTGAACAAAAATAGTGCATTGGGCACAGTGACAATCGACACTGGAACAAATCCAACTAAGACTAGATCTCATGCAGCTAGACATTTGGAAGCTCACGTATATGCATATACACACATTAGCTAGAGCATGAACCTGAATGAAAATTATTTAGAGCTTTCTCCTGTCTTCGTCACCACGTTTCATGTAAGGGATCAGAAAAAGAATTGGCCATTCTTAATTTATTTTCAGGAATACATGTATTCAACTGCCAGAGAACAAGTGTCAGCAGGACATTAAATATGTTGACGATGAAAAATTGTATCTCTTTCAAAAGAGAAGGCCTATCGGCCTAATTATAAATAGATGACTATATTCAAATTTCAATCATTGAGATTGAAATCTAGATATCTGGTCACTGCTACCAGCCCCATGATTTTTTTTTAAACAAGGGTAGACAAAATCCAGATGTCAACTCACTATAGGTAATTCAGGTCTCAGGTCTCTGTTCATAAAAGCTTTGGATCCTAGATCACAACTCCCATGCTTCTAAAGAATTTGAGTTACTGTGACCAGTCACCAGACAATCAAGTTCAGATCACCAGAGTTCAATTCCCCCAGATAAGGGGGTACTTTCTGTGAACTCTTTATGTGTCTTCCCGCACCCATAACAGTACATTGAATCTAGATATAAATTGGCCAAATTGAAAATGGATACTAGCACAGACCCAACTAAATCAGGCTCTGATATGCACCTTGACACAATGGGCTTCAAACGTTGGAAACCAAAACATGCAAACTTGAGCTTTGTAACATCAAGTAACGTATCAGACATCGGTTTAGTTAGGTCTATGCTAGTGACATAAAAAGCATATCCTATATATGACTAGTCCAGAATACCACGACCATGAATTTAGTAATTTACTTCATATTGGGAAAAAGGAAATTTGAACTGGGAGAACCAAAAAACAGGAATCGTGCTAAAGAACTCACTACAAACCACCAGGAATTTGGCAGGTAGATTCCACCAATCTTCCGACTCTTAAGGTCATGGATCAGCCAATTGATGGAGGTGTCAATATCCAAAATTCCATTTTTTTCTGTTGTACTGAAGCGGGGAATTTCAAATTTGATGTGGAGCTTCCGTTGTAAATATGCAACAACAGCATCCACAGATTCATCCTGGAGTGTAGAGATAGTTTTTGTCTTCTTATCATATGGACGTCCAATGTGAGTCATGATAATGGGCCTGCAAAATCCAGTTTCAGGTCAAATGAGCTCATCACTACAACCTAAACACAAAAGCTGAACTAAACACAGGATTAAGAGCTGCAGAATAGGCCTAGAAGGTAAACAGTTAAACCGACCTTCCAACTCGCTCAACTATGTTGTACATAGTTGGTAAAGTCACATCGATTCTGTATTGATCTAGTATCTTGCCTGCAACCACCACCATTAAGAGCCAGTGAGACACCTAATAAAACAGAATCCAATGATAAAACCATAGAACATACTCAACACACTAACACAGTATATCGATACAAAGAACCCACATTCTTTAAAGTTAACATAACAACAAAAGAACCGGCATCACAAATCTGTCAGGCAGACTACTACCAATGGCCATTAATTTAAATATTCAAGACCTGAGGCTAAAAGTGATTCAAAACCTAAAAATAATGCTGCTATGAAACCCTGAAATAACTGTTTACAGTAAAAATATAAGCTGGAAGCCAAAGAATATATGCCAAAAACAATTTGTCAATGCTTGCAAACGCAATTTTACAAAAAATTTGTTTTACAAATTTTGATCTAAATTTCATAAATGAGTCATGATATATAAGACGAGAAAAAACATATATTAGCACATAATATAAATTGAATAAATGTTGAAAAATATGTTATGAATTTACACAAACATCTCAAGTTGTAAATTTAGATGCTATTGTCGATAATGATACTATGGCAAAAGCAACTTCATAAGTTTGGCACAGCCCTATTTTGGTACAAAAACACCTGTTTTTGTTTTTTTGTTTTTCCATATGGGTTTCAACAAAAGTCTACAACTAGTAATGTTAGATGCTAATGTCCATGGTGATGCACCCGTTACAAAAATACTGTGGGCATAATTTAATTGTTAACAATCAGTTACAAGAAAAAGATGCTTCAGCATTGGCATAAGAATTTCATGGTGTGGAATGACACAGATTATCATAGGCTTCAAAGCTTTCCAAATCATCAAGTTCAGCAGCAAATTGGCACTTATTCCAAAACCTGTCTACTTCACTTCAATGTATAAATGATGACATGACAATTATAAAATATTATACAGAGAATTAAAACACTATTAAAATCAGAGTGAAATTTTGAAAAGATGGCCCAGAGATTATAATACCAAATAAGAAAATACGAAACCTTATTTTTCGGTTGAAAAATCTGGTTATAGCGGATGCTGCCAAAAAATTCAACTCGCGGTCTGGAGACAATTCTCATTTAGATCACTTCAAATGTTGCTAAAACATGATTTACTCACGTTTTAAAGTCCATGTGCACAAAAAATGTCTTTCGATGGGAATTGAACCGTGATCAACCAACTAAATGAGATTGCTTTTACACAGGCAGCATTCTATGGCCGATTTTTATCGGCAAACCCCAGACATGGGTTTTTTCAGGTAGAACCACGGACGGGGACATGTATTGTATAAAGTCTAAAGTCCAACCAAACGCACATGAAAAACCAGCGATGTCTCCATCGTTGGAGCTGCTTAATATTACACCAAACACAGAATTACCATCAAAATGTAAGCCTACAAATTAGTGACACACAACGAATTTGGTTTGGCAAGAAAAATAGCCACTACCTAATCCCAACAAGGACTGGTTTATTTCAATTAGAATTGAAAAAAATGGATGGTCAGTGCAATAGCCATGGTTGTCAAGTACGAAATATCTTCCATAAAACCTGCAGATACAAACAACAGAACCCAATTGTATGAAGGTGCAGATATATTAGGAGTAGGCACATGAATGTATTTTAGACTTTTTACTGAGTTGGGCAGGCAGAGATATTGGGAACAGTAACAGAGCATATGTATTTGTGTACCTTTGGATGCCTCTGTCTGAGACAGAGAGGCTGCTGTCTGAGACTAAGGAGCTGTTGTTCCGCTTCCATTCCCGCCCACGGTAAACCCAAATTGCGAACAGAGATATTGGGAACAGTAACAGAGCATATGTATTTGTGTACCTTTGGATGCCTATGTCTGAGACAGAGAGGCTGCTGTCTGAGACTGAGGAGCTTTCGTTCCGCTTCCATTCCCGCCCACGGTAAACCCAAATTGCGAACAGTCTGCACCGATCGAACCTGCAAAAAAAGGGAAAATCGGCATGGGATTCGAACAAGGGATGTTTGAAATTTGAAAACAAGTAAAATGGGAACCAGTGTACAGGGTCTGAGACAGGGCCTGCTGTCATATTGAAAATATTTTCATAGCTTTCATTGCAGTTACACCTGTAGTCGAACTCAGCAACAGGAGCCCTCTCCGCACACAGAAATCCCAGATTTACATGCATGAAAGCGATTTGATTTTGATTTAGCTGGATGGATTTGATTAAATGGAGTAAAAAGAAATTAGCGATGGAACTTACGGTTCAGAAGGCCCGTTGAAGAATTTATAGATGGAGAATTGACAGGCGAGGGAGCTGAGTAGGGCTTTCCCACCACAGTCCACTTTAATTGTACCTGCAAATAAATACAGAGCACATTATTTAATTTACCCCAGTGCCCATTGCAGTATTGAACAATTGACTTGAATAAAAATTGTTATTGCAGGTACCCTTCCCACAATTCATTATTTTGCAGAGCCCTGCGTGGTCAACAGGAATCGAACACGGCATCTTACACTCTGCAACAAATCCACACAAAAAAACAGAGATCCGGTGCTAACTAAGTCATCGTCCGCAGCCGCTGTGTGTAATATAGTGAATACCAGAATTGTAGAAACCAGACACTTGCTTCTCATACCCAACTCCATGACTGTGGGATCGTTCGCGTGCTGTGTCTCTGCTAACTTCTCTCATGCGGCAGTTAAGCAATTTAAGTTTAGAAATTGCAGATATTCCCTCACTTTTAATTTGTCCAAACATTTTTTTTAGAATCGGCGCCATAGCCTTCTAAAACCAACAACGCGCATCCATTGGTTTAATGACAGCTGTTGGTTCGATCGAATGGTGAAAAAAGAAAAAACATAATGAATGGAGATAAACAAAAAGCTTGACAGGTCGCAAGGATTTGGGGAACAGGTGTCAAGCAACAGGTGTCAGCCAGTGGTTAAAACTGCCAGAGAAAAAGTGTCAGCAGGACATTAAATATGTTGACGATGAAAAACTGTATCTCTTTCAAAAGAGAAGGCCTATCGGCCTAATCAAAAGAGAAGGCCTATCGGCCTAATTAACTTGATAGTATTTTTTTTCTTCTATTTTTTTAATATGAATTAAATTTGTTTTTGCTAAATATTTAGAAGAATTAAATAGATATTAAATTAGAAATTATTAAATATTTAAACATCAAATTTCACATATATATCTTAATTAATGTTTTGTATCTTCTTCTTTTATTTTTATTTTTTTATTTTTTTTATTTATTTGATTTATTTTTTTATTAAAGACTTTAAATATTTTCCATTTTGAGTATAAAACACAGATGCAATACATCTCGTATATGTATTTCTATTTCTTAAGTAATTGACCTTTCATAATCATTATAAACTAAGAATATGTGAGGTATTAACAATCAAGGATGGAAACAATCAACGACTTTAAGGTTTTAAAACCCTGTGGACTTGATGCAAATTAGAGAAGGAAAATGTTCTTCCCTTTCCAAAAGGACTATAATGCTAGATTATGTGAATCCAAAATTACATCTTCTTGGCAAGTCAGTAATAAAGATCAATATTGGAAACACTCATGTGCTAGTTCTTTTTTTTGTTAGTGTTTGTTCTTTTTACTTTTTGGTAGACAAATTCCAACAAAAAAAGAAAAATATCCATCCCTTGATCTTCTTTATTTAGAATCAAATTCAATGGAAAAAATATTTCCATCAACATGTGTAGGGTGTTCATAAGTTTTTCTTTGAAGAGGAACTCGAGAAAACATATCCATGGAAATTATCTATTCTATTAACGACAATAATAAGAATGCATGATTAAGTTCATGTAGGAGTCAAATCTTTCAATAGTATGTGTATTTCAATAGCTTACAAGAAAATTTTGAAAGGGTAAGAAGTTGCAAATTTGTTACTTGAAAAGGTCTTGGTGCATTTTGGGGCTTTCAAAGAGTGTTATTTCTAATATAAATACTAATGTATTTCTGAGTGAATTTTAGATTAAATTTCAAAAGTCACTACTAAATTAAAGAGACCAAGTGCCTTTCACATACATATTCTTAAGGAGTTGGTGAATATGGATTTATTTTATTTTTTGCAATTCCACTATTAAAAACATCCAAAAACCTAAGATAAAAAATTGATTCATATGAAACAACATTAAAATAGAATTTTCACCTATATGCTACGAGATTGCCTTTTTAAATTTTGTTTTAGATATTTAACACCATTGTCATTTAATATTGAATATAAACATTATAAAGGAGAGGTAAGAATCTTATTTGATGAATTAAAAGTTATAAAGTTCATAATTAAGATCCAATAATTCACATACATGTTCAAATAAATTTGAAAAAATGTCAAGGAGACCCTCCTTAGTTTCCTAGCATTCAATTAACCTAAAAATATTGTTTCACTACCTTCATTGCATTAAAGGGATTATTTAGGTTACACTTTCCCTTGTGAAACTAAAATCACTGACTAAAATAGCTTTATTTTCCACATCATAATATGTGACTTGAGGTTGTGATGAACTAAGGCATCCAAATATGTATGGAATTGTAATTTCTCACCATGAAATCTTATGCCAATGTAGTGGTGAATGTGATCCATGTGGCTCCAAAGACTCTCAGAGATCCAAGAGGACTCAGAATAGCCCAAAAATCAAAGTGTTCAGATTGCTCTTAAAACATAACCAAATCGTAGTGCTTGTCGCCCTGATTACAATGGTGTGAACGACACTCAAATCCAAGTTCATATGGATGAGATACGACTGGTGAAAGTTTTGTTCAAAGATGACAAGTGGCAGGGTTAAGGGTTCTACAAATTGATTGAGACCTCGACATGAAACTTGGTTTCGTGGCCCCGTTTAAACCACAACTGCCAAATGAACGGGCCACCGGAGGCAGACCCACCATACCATATGGCACAAAACCATTACATGACAGAACTGGTGGGGTTTGATCCCGCTTGACCCAGTGGGGCTGTCCCGCCTCTCAGGCAGTTCTACAAACAATACGCCAAAATCATATGGCGTAACCAACAGTCAACCATTTAACACTTAACCGTTGTAAAAAAAAAACATTCCAATGTATATATATGCTAATGGTTATAAAAACCCACGTCATAAATGAATGCACCACCATACAGTGGTTCCAAAACTCACGTGGCTCCATTCTAATACGGGTTGGGCGAGTATTGAACCCAATCTAATACCCAAACAATCTGTTGCCTTACCATTAGGCCCAACGAGCAGGCTTGTTTACTCTGCCCACCTACATTATATAAAATTTCCGCTACTCATTTGACCAAGGGGGTGTTCAACTAGTGAAGATGGAGGACAGAACCAGGTGCAGAATCCTGAGCCAAGTGGAACCTTTCCCAGATAGAGGGTGTGGATCCCTAAACATGGGGAATATTAAGACGCTGAAAATATTTTGTGGAAGGTAAATTTTTATAGTGACAGAATGTTATCAAGTTTCTAGTCATTTTTCTTAGAATTTCGTAGGGAGCATGATGGTGAAGTCAGATTCTCCATTCGAGCAGTAGAATTGCAGCTGTCCCGGAACAAGGAATCTTTGAAGAACCTTGAGGAATCTAAAAGATTCCCTGGGAGGCTGAATTTTGCCAGTGTCGAAATGTGGTCGACTTTATGCTCATTTCTCTCATAATTTCGCAAGGAGCTTAATGGCGAGATCAATTTTTTCACATGAGTAGCAGATCTCTAGTTAACCAGTGGAGAGGAATATTTATAGAATCCCGAGGAATCTAAAAGATTCCCAAGGGTCCAAATTTTGACGGTGTCAGAATTGGACAAGTTTACAGTTTATTTTACACTACTCATTTCCAGGAATATAATGGTTTTGTCCATTTTAGCAGTTGAGCTTTTCCTTTTTCGACTATCTTGGAAAGTTGAGGTATATGATGGAGTTATGTTATGCTTTTCTTTTGATTTGCTGAGATGAATTTTGGCTTGTTGAGATCTTCGATTAACATTATGTTGAGGGATAATTGTTGCCACATTATTGTGAGAATTTATTATCTTGTCATGCTGAAGGAAGACCCATTTGAGTGAGATTTCCTATAGGGAGAACGTCTCATGGAGAGACAAACCACTTTTGTTGAGGGAATTTTCCCATATGAGTGAGGGTTCCTGAAAATGTCTCGTGGAGAGACACGCCACTCTAGTTGAGGGTATTGATCCTTGCAATGACAAAGAACGTGGCATGTACATCATCATCATTTCCAGCAATTAATGAAGCAACCTCCACTTTCTTGACATCGGACCTTGAGACGTAACCTACATTGGGTGAACTCCGTTATCAATGTGTTGTGTTCTCGATTTGCTAATCATCATTATGTTTCCTCTTCTTTAAGCATGCACATGTGGTTGTTTTATGCTCTTTTAAATGAAATTATACTAACATCACAAAAGTAAAAGGTCTTGGTTAATTACGGTAGCTGAAGAAATCTGGATCAAGTTTGGTATCAGAGCGGTCTTCTTGTTGATGTGAATTGCCAGTGTGGAAACCAAAGATTGAATGTGCAATGGAGAACAAAAAATATCTACACGAGGACCTCCTCAAGATGGCATGCATGGTGTACATGATGTATGCATATTATGAAGAGAAGATGGTAAGAAAGTCACAAGAGAAAGAAGGAGCAGAGGATGATGCTCCATCTACCCCCTGGAGTAAACATGCGTCTTCTTCTTCATCTTCTTGTTGTTTGAAAGAGGAGATCAACCAGAGCCTTCAAGCAGAGAACACTAAATTGAAGAGGCTTCTACGAGAAGAGAAAGAGGAGAAGCAAAGATTGCAGCTTCAGTTGTAAACCGTAGAAGAGGCCTTGGAAGTATTGAAGCGCAACGACCAAATCCTTCAAGCAAAGAATGCTGAAGTGAAGAGATTTATCTGAGAAGAGAAAGAGGAGAAGTAGAAACTACAACTTTAGCTACGTGCCACAAAAGAGGCCTTGGAAGAGTTGAAGCGCGACAAAGGCTTAAAGAAGGCATCGTCACCTGTTTCAAAATTGACAATTGAGGTAAATAGTGTTGATCGTTATGTAGTTTCATCTTCACATGATGTTATTTCTGTTGGAAACATGGAGGTACCCATTTTAGGAATTGGCATGCTACTCCTTACCAAGATGGGGTATAAAGGAGGAGGACTTGGTGTTAATGGCCAAGGTGTGACTCAGCCATTGGAGGTCGTGCAAAGACCTCAATTCGCAGGTTTAGGATACACTGAAGGAGAGTGCTCAAAGGTGTTAGAAGCTTCCAAGAGATTGTTGAAAACATCGAGGAAAGATAATGATGGGAACACATCACCATCATCCCATGCAGTGCACATTGCAAAATAAAAGCTAAGGCAAACTCTCATCGCCATAATTTCACCAGAGACAACCAAGAGAGGTATAAATAGTCTCAGTATTATAAATTTCATTTTGATTACAAGCATGTTAATGATGAAAGAAAATCATGGCATAGAAAACAATGTAGTTTTTGTGGTTTACATAACCATTTGTTTGTTGAGTGCTGGAAGAGAATGACAACATGAAAGAGGATGAGGCATGAAAGGCCTTATTCACATCAGGGAAGGAAGCAGGTTAATCAAGTTTGGAGGAAGAAAAATGATTACAGTCATTGCAACAAAGGTGGTCATCAAAGAGCCACATGTTGGAGGCTCCATCTAGAGCAACGTCTTAAGGACAAATCGCCTATGCATGAACCAATTGAAAAAGTTGTTCGACAAGCGAATTCGCCACAGGAAGATGACGCATTCACTTTGATAAGTGAGAGATGGATTTTCTAGATTTGATAGTGTGCCATGGCATTATTTTTGTAAATCATATGTTACAACATAACTATAAAAGTGATGATGTGATTTTCATCACTTGTTGAAGCAACTATGATGTTTTGGCCTTTTACTGATAACTCGGGTATTGGTTTCCATTTTGATGTTTTTAACTCGTGGTAGTTATGGGATGCTTGGGTCGTTATTGGTCATGTAATTTGAAAAGATTGTACTATAGGTTTGCATAGGATGGAGGTGTTAGCTCATTGCTTATGGTTCCGAAGAACAAAGGTGAAGGAGAAGGAAGGGTGACCTATTAGTACACTTGTGGTGCAGACAATGTACACAAAATTTGCAAATTATGTTCATGCTTTTGGTGGACCAAAAGCTCCTTAGTGGGGAGGAATGATCCAGGTGGTCCCAAAGTCGCTTAGAGATCCAAGAGGACTCAAAATAGCCCAAAAATCAAGGTGTTCATATTGCTCACAAACTAGAACCTGATTGTAGTGCTCGTCACTCTGATTCCAAGGGTATGAATGACACTCAAATCCAAGTTCATATGGAGGAGATATGACTGGTCAAATTTTTGATCAAAGAGGACAAGTGGCAGGCTTAAGGGTTCTACAAATTGACTGAGACTAGGGCATGAAACCTGGCTCCCAAGAGCAAGCGAGTTTTTTGGATAGTTAATTTGCCCACAATATCCCTTAATTTCAGAAACCATTGGTTATATAAAAAAAACAAGGGGTGGGGGGGGGGGGGGGGGGAATAAACCCACCACCCCCTCCGAGTTACATTATATCAAAAACAATGTTTTTGGGGGGCAGGATGCCAACCAAGCCACCCCGATCGTTAATACCATATTACAAGATGGATACAATGGGGGTCGAACTCGCCCGACCCACGTGGACTGACAACCCCCAATGGGAGGCCCCATTTAAACCACAATCGTTGAACGAATGGGCCACCAGAGGCAGACCCGCCATACCATATGGCACAACACCATTACATGATGGAACCAGTGGCTTTTAAAATCCTAGCCCGGTGGGGTCGGACCGCCTCTTGAGAGGTTCCACAAACAATACACCAAAATCACATGACGTAACCAACAATCAACCATTTAACACTTAAACCGTGCCATAAATGAATGCACAACCATATAACGGTTCCAAAAATCACTTGGATCCATGCTAATAGGAGGTGGGAAGGTATTGGACCCAACCCACTCCCCAAACAATTTGTTGCTTTATCGTTAGGCCCAACAGCCCTCTTGTTTACTTCGCCCACCAACATCGTATAAAAATGTTGCTACTCATTCGACCAAGGGGGTACCGAACCAGCGAAGGTGGAGGACAGAACCAGATGTGGAATCCTGAGCCAAGTGAAACTATGCAGACGCAGAACCTTGCCCAGACAGAGGTTGTGGAACCTTGAACATGGAGAATATTAAGATGCTGGAAAGATTCCCTGAGAGGTAAATTTTATAGTGACAGAATTTTATCAAGTTTATAGTCATTTTTCTCAGAATTTCACAGGGAGCGCAATGGTGAAGTCAGATTCTCCATCTAAGCAGCAAAATTGTAGGTGCCCCACAACAAGGAATCTCTGAAGAATCTTGAGGAATCTAAGTAGCAAATATTCGGTCAACCGATGGAGAGGAATCTTTGTGGAATCACAAGGAATCTAAAAGATTCTCGAGGGTCCAAAATTTTATGGTGTAAAAATTGGACAAATTTACAGTCAATTTTACATCGCTTATCACCAGGAATTCAGTGGTGCATTCCATTTCAACAACTAAGTTTTGAATTTTTCGGCCATCTTCGAAAGTGTAGGTATATCATGCAGTTATGTTATGCTTTTCTTCTGATTTGTTGAGATGAAGTTTGTCTTGTTGAGATCCCTAATTAACATTATGTTGAGGGATACTTGTTGCCACATTATTGTGAGAATTCATTAGCTTGTCATGCTAAAGGAAAACCCATTTGAGTGAGAGTTCTTATAGGGATAATGTCTCATGGAGAGACAAGCCACTCTTGTTGAGGGAATTTGCCCATATGAGTGAGAGTTCTTAAGGACGTCTCATGGAGAGACACGTCACTCTGGTTGAGGGTATCGATCCTTGTAATGACAAAGAACATGCCATGTGCATCATCATCATTTTCAACAATTAATGAAGTCGCCTCCACTCTCTTAACAACGGGATCAGAGACGTAACCTACACTGGGTGAATACTGTTATCAATGTGTTGTGTTCTTGATTTGTTGATCGTCATTATGTTTCCTCTTCTTTAAGCATGCACATGTGGTTGTTTTATGCTATTTTAAATGCAATTATGCTAACATCACATAAGTAAAAGGTCTTGGTTCATTCTGGTAGCTAAAGAAATCTGGATCTGAATGGCTACTCATGTAGAACATAGGAATGCTCTAATGTTGCCTATGTTCACATTATGGAGTGTATGCTATATGTCTCCGATAGATGATTTTTTATTTAGAATATTTAGGTGCATTTTTAGTAATATTTAAGCCCTCGATTTTATCAATAATGTTTTCTGACAAAACCTTTGGGGTCAGCTCCAAGAATCAATAAAGTTAAAGGAATAAATTTTATATCGTGATGGTGATTACTAGAGTAAGTGAAATTTGTATAAAATACTAAGGGAATTATTTTTGAGAAAACGTCGAAATTGAATCTTACAATTTAAATTTAAAATTACTAATTAAAAAAAAAACACAAAACAGAAACAACAATGAATGAATGGAAAAATTCAGGTCTAAAATTCCCCCATTAAGATTCAACTCTAGGAATCAATAAACTTGAAGCTAAAAATAACAAGTAGAGGAAAGTCTAATGCCCTACCACAAAGTCACTCTACTGATATCAAGAAATGGACATGGAATTCTCCCTCTCACGTCCATTCTTGTGGGGTGGAACCCTTTGCCTGGGCGTAGCGAGCCGAACTTTCCTCTACAATATTTTTTTCTCGAAGGGGCTAAATGGTGTTTTCTATATGAGAACGGTAGAAAAATCACTCTCAACTCCTTTAACCTTCCTTAGTGGTCACATGGGGGTTGATATTCACGCAACACCCCCACTTGCTCTCGAGTAGGGTTGGTGTTGTGAGAGCTGGGGGGATTTACCTTGTTGGTGTTTTGGAGCTAAATCTAGTGAAGCACTCAGGAGGAGACTACGGGTAATAGTGGGGATAATGGATTAAGCTCCTCGACCTCTTATGACTGCTTGCTACTCTATATGAAGGGGTTGCATTGTTATTATTACTATTATTCTTGTGGGAACCGATTTGTGTTTGGTTTGTCCTTGATTTGAATGACTAGACCACAAATACAAATAAATATTATATGTTACAATTACAGTATTTAATCCCATGTGTCTTGTCACTATCACAAGGTTTTAGAAGGAAAATATATTCTAAGTTGCACTTCGAGACCCCCTTGAAATACATACATATATATTTTCTTAGATATCTAAGCTTGGATATCTGCTACTAATTTCCATATCCTAGTTTCTGTGTGTGCAAAACTTTTTGGATTTAGTTATGAGCTAATAGGTAGATTTCCCTAATGAAATTTCATTACCTTTTTTTGATCATTGATCCAACTAGTTTCATTTCATTTTAAACTAGTTTTACCAATTGTACAATAATTGACATTGTAAGGGATAAAATTTCTCTAATATTGCTTTTAGAGACAATTTGGTAGACTACATCTTTGAAAGCTTCAGTCTATTCACTGAGCCCGATATTTCTTGAGCTTATAAATTGAGATTTGGAATATTGTACAATAATCTTGAGCTATTTTGCACATTCTAAAATTTCAATTTATGTTTCATCGGTGAAATTTGTTATCAACTAACCATTAGGGCACTACACAGCTGTGAGTTGGGACAAATTGAGTCTATAAGTTTTAACAATTGTGTGTTCTAAACTTTTACGAATTAGATCTAAACTAATTTTCGACCTTAAAATTGGCCTGAAAATGAATAAAAACAATGGAAAATTCCCAAACACAAAATTGATGATGTCAAAATATATTGGGAAATGGTTGAAATGATAACTTGCACCACATATGAAGTGGATTGTACAGTACCAGTCTCAATCATTGATTCCAATAAAGAGATAACGAGGGAAATTCACCGTCTTCCCCCTATTGGAAAATGCTACATGTGCGAAGCATTTCATAAATATTTGAGCCAAAATCAGTCCTAAATACCTATAACTAATATTTTGGAAGCGAAAACATAAATTTTGTGTCTTTATTACATTGGAATGAGTTTTTCCACGTTATGCAGAGTAAAGACAATGTTAAGGGTAGATTCTTTTTACTTAAGTTGTGTCTTGAATGTGGTGGCCTACTTACTAACTATATTCTCTCTTTCTTTGAAAGATGGGGCCATTAGAAACCATGGCAGCCAAACATTCGTTCTTTGGGACGTGGAGAGTGAGGTGTTGCATGCAATGCATTTATTGCTCTCTTCTTTGTCATCGTGTTGTGTTGCTCGTGCAAGGATGAATAATCCTTTTCTTCCTTGACATTCATAAATATAACATCAATACCCACGAATACTTCCCACCTCCACACTTGCATTCCATTCATCACATGAGGAAACAAGGAAAAAGTAAAAAGAAATGGGTGTTTTTACATTTGGACGACTAGGTTGAAACTTAAATGGTTCAGTTTATATGTCTCCCTACCCCTCCTCCTTCACTACGATATTCCCAGTGTTGATGGACATGAAGACAATATATATGTTGAGAGGAGGTGCAACAATAAGGGTGGTCTAGTGACCCACAAAGATTGCATTTTTACCAGGACTACACGGAGCGTCGAATACAATAGCCCTCAGAGAGATACTGCAATGCATTGAAAATAATGTCTCCACAAAGTCGATGCTAAGCTATACAACAAGTGCTTGATCAATCTTCATTGTATGATTCATCGACAAAGGATCTCTTCATGGATTTTGATTCTCAGGAGGATGCACCACTTAATCAACACTTTCGTCACTGCGAAGGCCATGGAAGGGAAGAGGAGGAGGAGGGAGTGACAAACCTTCTAAATACTTGCAACTTCCACCAAACCTCACGTTGTTGCAAAATTAAACATCGCTCTAGTAAGTAATTCGATCAACACTACCAATTTTGACATGCGTATTCAATTTAAATTGTTGAGTGCATGCAAGTACGATTCAACTATCAATATAACAAGGTTGTGAAAAAAAATCATTCATTATTGTTATTGTTATTCAATGTGTGTGTGAATTTTGAATTTAATTTATTAATTCATTCATTGTTTTACTAGTGGTGTGTGGACATGCTATTTCATTATGGATAACAGTTTCTACATTGGGAAAATCATCAGGAATGTAGTCGAAGTGATTTACTGGAGCCTGGCATTTTCTTCTGTTACACGGGTTGTTTTCAAGTTTTCTTTGACCTCTAAATGGAAAATAAAAAGATCGAATAGAAATTGGAAAACTTTATTTTATGGGTCTTGAAATTGAGTTCATATATGGGCAAATATTTGAAGGGGTTTCGAGCAACTGGAAAGGGAATTCAAAGTGTTATTGGATGCCAAAAAATATGGATCTTTGCTTCTAGTAGAGGGACCCCTAATGTAATGAATATTTAATTCAAAAATATGAAATACATGGTATATGCTAACAATCGCCCAAGAAATGACGCACAATATAGTGGTGTACAATATAGTAACAAATTTTGTTGATGTATGGGACAAATGCATGAACGAAGGAACATTAATCACTTGACTAGGCCATGTGTCAATTTTTTATTTGAAGGAGGACGATGAAAATGAAGGTCTGTGATTGGCCGGGGTGAACAACGTTTGGCCACCCCAACCCTACGGAGAAACGCCTATCGACGTAAAAATAGAAATATATTAATAGCAAAAAAAATTTTCCTGTTAGCCATAAGTAAAATATTTCAATGTCCACATTAAATAATATTATTTTATACCAATATTATATATATATATATATATATATATATATATATATATATATATATATATATATATAAATCACATATTTTTACTTTCTAGGGAGATGTATAATTTATTTCATTACTAATTTAGAGTTGATATATAAAATTTGATTTTTTACATTGATAGGCGTTTTATCATTAGATTCTTCTTAGTGACACTATAGAGATTCATCGTTCTCCACTATAGAGATTTCCTCCAGGTGTCTTGTATAGGTGTCGTCATTGGTGTCTTCCATTTCCACGTGCTCCTCACTATGTGTCTCGTTCACCAAACCACGTTGATCGCAGACCATAGTATTACCCTGTCCACACAGAGGCCCTGCTGTAAATATCTTCACAATCATGGCAAGACCTATGCAATAGTTTTCAGACATGGTTTACACGTGGGCATGGGAACGTGTCAAGTGCTTCCTTGGACGGTTGAAGTGAATTTGGATGATCCAAGCTTATCGCATAACTTTAGATGATCCAAACTTGTCGTATATGGTTCCAGAAATAAAGTACTTAGGAAATATGTTCTTGGGTTGTTATGGATCTACACAATGCCTTCAAAAGTCCCACCCCATGCATCTCTCTTGGTTAAAAAATTAGACTTCATATTGAATAGTTTCTTGAGCATTGGAGTGATGGATAAATGCTCAAACTGAGACGATGGATACGATCTATTGAGGTCGTGTACCATTGCAACCACAAATTTTACCTCATAATACTCAATTTTGTGACACTAGAATCAAATTCTAATGAAAACCTTATAGAATCGAATTATAATGAAAACCTTGATCAAATAGAGAAACAAAGAGATATTTGAGAGAGAACAAAACCTGTTCACGTGAGGATCCATGGGAAAATCATGATAGTGGGCACTAGAATGCCTAACTTATCGAGTTTGAAAAATAAGGGCTTGGGGCCAACAATGTTGTTAGGGTTGGGCATGCCACTCATAGTTGTGGGAACACGGTCAAAGAATCTGCCATGTTATTTGGAAGTAATGATGAACAATGCTCCTCCACCGTCAAGCCAAGCAAGACATCATCCACTTCATAAAACAAGTATTTATTCCAAGCTCATAATGCTATGTATTGCTCTCAATATATCAAGTTCTGCCTCCTTGTTACAATGAATCCTCTTGGTTTATATAATCCAAAGAGGAGGAAACCCACCTAGAGCAACTAGAAGGCCATTGGCCAAAAACAAATATCTAAAACTATCCTTGAGGCCTAACAAGGTCCAAGGCACAAAATATCCTTCAAAAATATCTTTTCGGACCAAAAAAGAAAAAAAGAATCACTTTTAAGGCTTGACACCTAAGAAAAACTTGCTTAACACACATTTAGCCCAGTCATCATTCATAAAACTGCTTTTCAGCAAAAACTACAGCAGCGTAGCACCAAAAAAAGGTCTGTTTTGCAGTGTAGTTTTGGCGGACTTCCCGATGTCGAAATGAGTCCTGTGATGACTCGTTGCAAAGCTACGGATGTATACTTTCCAAAACTACTTGATTTTTTCCAATATCATGCCTATAATTTAGTAAAAAAGTAGAAAAAGTGAAAAAAACCCAAGAGTGTAACACCTGCTGATAATAGGGGGAGAAAGGTAAAAAATGGTTGTTTTTGGCCTTTTTGAGGGACCAAAACAACTTCAATTGATCTGAAAATTTATGAGCATGTTCCCTTGATGCCAAGGAATCCAAAAATATAATTTTATTCATCTAAGGATGCTCTGAGAAAAATTTGAAGCGCCCATAGTTTTATGCTCTTTAGGCCTAAAATTCACAAAAAACATGAATGTGTCCAAAAATGCCCAAATTTGGTGAGTATATCCCTCAAGGGTTTTTAGAAACCTGCAAAAAATGTTGGGCCAAAAAATTAAGTCTAGATTGGTCTTTTCCATGTTTTTGCGCTAGGCGCCTCCATTGGGCAGCTTTGAGTTTCTTTCGTTTGGTTTTCTTAGGCAACTCAACCTTGCTCTGTTTTGGAAACTTACCTCTGCTCCTTAGTGCCCTGGTGACATTAATTGGCAACTGTTTGAATATTTTTTCCTTTCAACGTTTTAGTGGTTTTAGCCTTTACCACCATTGATGGATGACACATGGCCCCTTGCCTTGGAGAGGCAGTAAGCACATGCTTTTGACTATGTTGATGAGAAATGAGAGGAGGGGTCAACACTAGTACCTTTTCAGTTTGGTCTTTTATATTTCTGCTCCCTTCATCATCAAATTTGCTGCTTCCACTGAGCTATGGACTGTTTGCCTCATTTTCATCTTGTGGGCTACCTCTTTTACTATCAATGTTTTCATTTTCCTCTTGTGGGCTGCCTCTTTTACTATCACTGTTTTTTATGATAGCTGTCTATTTTACTATCACTGTTTTTATGATAGCTGCCTCCTTAATTACTCTTTTTTTTTTTTTTTTTTTGTAATGATGAATTCTATCTTCACTTTTCAAATAAACAACTTTTCAAATGAAACAGACACTTTTTCTTCAAATTGGCTTGAACTCCAATTTATCTTTCAAAAACAAAATTTTTTAAGACCAGGAATGTTGAGGGGTAAAAATATATGTAAAATACCTCAAAAAACTTCTTTTCTCTGATATAAATTGCTTCTGGGAAGAAACTGGCAGTTTTTGGCCTCTTTTCAATGAAATGGGCAGGCGCTACGCTTTTCTGCTTAGGAGCATAGCGTCTTTTTGCAACAAGTTTTTGGAAGCCTTCTCGATGTCAGAATTGGGCCCGGGATGGCTCATTGGAAAGCTACGAATGTCTAATTTCCAAATATACTTGATTTTTTTCATTTGGTGTCCATTTGGCTGTCCAAAAACGGATTCTCCCAAAACTGGTAAAAAATGGTGAATGTTGGTACAGAAATGAAGAGTGCTGTTGCAGGCCACTTCTGGATGCCTTCCTCAATTCCAAATTGAGTTCATGATAGCTCATTGGAAATATCTTCAAGTATAGTTTTCATTTAACTCATGAAGCAAGTCATTTGGATGCTCCATTTGTGAGAAAATGGGATTTTCCCAAGGTTACTCTAGCTGTGCAGAAATTCTCCCATGACACTTGTATTTTTTACATTTCTCCCAAACCATGATACTTGTGTAAAAACTGAAGGAGGTTTTTCTTGTTAGGCCTATTATGGACAAAAAATTCTCTCACTTTTGTCAATTTCATCTCTGTTTGGTCATAAACACATTTTGAAGCAAAATTGGTCCTGGGCGTGACACATGGCTTGCCTTGTCTATTTACTTATTTTCCAAATTTTTGAAACTGTTTCCACATATTTTCCACTGCTATGAGGATACTCAAACAAATTGTATTTTCAAAGTAAAACATACCTGTTGTTTGCTTCCTTTTAGTGTGACTGTCTTTTTGTGCAGCAATTCATCTTTCAAATTTTGACCTTTTCCTCTTTAGTGCAAAGGCATCCTCTGTTTCCTGTGTAAAAAATTTATTTCTTTCTTCTTGGTGAAAGGGAACTTTCTATGTTTTGAAACTTTGTAAACTGTGACCTCCATTCTTCTTTTAAGGAGACAATTAGTTCAACACCTTTGCACCATCTGCTTGGACATGATCGAGGTGTCCCCTTCCTTCTTGCACATTCATCTAATTTTGATGAAAATTTTGAAACATCTTCCATAGTGGTTCATCTAAACAGTTTTTTGCAAACAACAAAACTAGTTTTCACTCTTTAGTATAAGGGCAAATATCCCTTTTTGCAAACTATAAAATGTGCCCTCTATTTCTCTTTTAAGGGGTAACTCATAAAAAATTTGTGCCCTCTGCTTATCATTGAAGGAGGCACTTCAAGCTTGTTCATCCTTTATCCAATCTGTTTGAGACATGTCCTTTGCAGAAATTCACTGTGAAGATAATGAACAGGTAATGTATTTCAAAATCCAACATATCTGTTTTTTTCTCTCTTAGGTGTGACCTTTCCTTTGTAGTAGCCTTAGTTTCATTTGTGATGATGGTGTCTATTGTGGCCAGCAACAACCCCCCTTCTTATTTAATATTAGTAATAATACTAAATAAGTGGGGACCCTTAGTCAAAAAATCCAAAAAATTAATTAGTATTTATTTCCTTTCTCAAATAAAACTTACTATCATAACTTAGGGAAATTCCTTTGAAAATATTTAAAATAAACCTAAGTTTATGATAGATCAAAACATAATCATTATTTGAAGAAAAATACCGCATCCATCGCAAAAAGTGGATATCCTTTGTAAAAGCAGAATCTTTTAAAATTGCGATTCTGCGATATTGCGATAGCGCGATCCCAAAGAACCATACATTAAAGTATTGATCGCAAACTGCATATCGCAGAAAAGTTCTTTAATAAGTTATATTTTGTGAAATTACGATTTCGCGATGATAGGAGACTGCGATTTGTGGATTTTGCGATTTGCGATGATTGCGATCCGCGATATTGCGATATTGCACAGCAAATCGCAAATCGCATTATTGCAGATTCTTCTAGCGCGTTGTCCAAAGTAAATCTTTTCATAAATAAATATTCGTTATGCGCTTTGATGTCAAAATTAATGAATGGATTGTTAATCATTGATGGAAAGGATTTTGTTTTGATTGAAAGGTTGTTTCACATTTAAAATAATATTTTTCATCCGCCTTCAGCATTTAAAACTATCTCGTCACCTTTCTCATATCATTACTCTCACTTAATTCGTAACACCGCAGGCGCGAAGGAGCAGAAGACTATACAAAGCATTCACAGAGCATTATGGGTAAGAAAGAGAAAGTTCCGAGTGCTGAAAACAAAGAGATGGCTTCCTTATACGCAAACACTGCTTGCAACAAGGACACCGGTATCACCACTTGGGAGGGGATGCATAATTTGCTCGAAGAAGATAATCCCAGGGTAATGGAAGTCGCGGCTACTGCAGGATCAAGTAATTCCTCTGAAGCATCTCTTACAGAATTGGCTTGTTCATTTCTGCACAGAATAGCAGCAAGACCGAGAATTCTTCCGTATACATATATGGTAAAATGGGTGCTGGATAACACCGATATTTCAGACAGGAAATTTAGAACTCCAGGAAAAGAACTTATCGGGTCATTCACTACAAAAGATTTGAGGCTTATGTATCACTTACCGGAACCTCAGACGACTTACAACAAACAATTTATGGAGAAATTCGCCAGACAAAATGCAAATTTGGCGGAATGCACCAAGGAATGGACCAAAAGAGAGGAACCATTGAAGAAAAACAAACACGGTATGTACAGTACTGGTTTGCTCACCTCTCCATATTGTTTTGCTGCTGCTATGTTATGCAGGCTTTTTGAAAAGCCTGACATAAATATGGTCTTGCCTGAATGGCTCCCTTTGTTGAATGCTACTGTTAACGCTACAATTGTAGACTGGGCCAAAATCTTGTCTGATAATTTGGCCACTGCTATTTTCAGTTACCGGTCTAAACGGATTGTTTCTCAGAGGATTTATCCTCCTTTTTATTTATCTTCCTATGTTATGGATTCAATTTGTTTTGTTTCTAAATTCCCTTTGATGGGTTGACAATGGACAATTCATGATCCCTTGCCTATTCATGTCTATCACAAAGAGTTATGGGAATCAAAGTTTGTTCCTCATTTTTACAAAATTTGCCATGGCATAATGCTGCCTCTGTACAGAATATTGTATAATAAAAATGCTCCAAGATTATCCCCGGAAGCAGAAGTTGACATTCTCCCTGTCGCAAGATGGTTTGGAGAAGAGTTGTTTACTTATGTGAGGGTTTTTGGAAGCTTTGCTTCCCCCCATGTTTTACCCCTGTATGTTTCGGATAAACTTGTAGTTCGAGAGATTGCTTATCAAACCTGTGGTGAAGGAGGTTTGACAAAGGAATTAAAGGAGAAGAAGAAGGGCATTTGGCCACAATTTCCCGTAGCCTGTGGAGCATTTTCATTGTTTGATGTTGGTCACGAATTCAAAGAGGTAAGCAATATTACATGCTTACAACTGTTCAAATTTTCGAGAAGGTTATTTGATCCAATTGATGTTGTTAAGAATTTCACCACTGCAATCAAAGTAAGAGTGTTTTCTGGAGAAGAAGATCCTTTTGATGATATGTTTCAAAAAAAATGTTCATTTAAAAAAGTTTTGCATTTAGTTCAAACACAGTTATCCCCAGAAGATTTTCAGGAATTTAAAGTTTACAGAGAGAGAAGACTAACTACTATCCCTTTGGAAAATTTACGCTTGGAACCCGCAAGGGAACCAACTCCTAGTGTCAGTCTTAGTGGCAGCTCGGATACAGAAAATTCTAAGTCAAAGTCTGACAAAGAGACTTCTGAGCGTTCTAAAAAGATTGATAATGATGAAAGCTCAGTGAAAGATACAACTCAATCAAAAGAGCTTTCACAACAATAGACTTTTACCACTCCACAATTGAATCTTCCACCTCTCAATGTACAGCAACCGACAATCACAATTGAATTGGACAAAGAATGGGAAACTTTTAATCAATTGCTTAATATAGAAGGACAGAATATTCAGACCCCTGTACAGACAATAAAAGTTTTGAGCACGGGAATAAGTACTAACGTCACAGAAACTGAGCATATACCTATCACTCCCTCTTATGAAATTGTACTCAATATAGAGGACATTCCTCCTCTAGATATATTCTACAGCCCGCAGTATAAAGCAGTAGTGAGGAAGCAGAGGAAAAAGAGAAAGTTGGAGAGCTCAATCTCTACTGAGGCAGAACAATTAGATGTCTTATGGAAGGATCCTACTATAGATCCAACTGATAATATTACCAAGTTATCTCAGATTACAGGAGCTTATGCCTCCGCAACTATTGACAAATCATCTGAGGTAAGGCTATTATTAAATGAAAAAGAAGATCAGATACAAGTTCTGCAACAACAATTGCAACAAGCCCGTGCCAATAGTGAAGCACAAATAAAACTTGAAAAGTTACAGCAAGAGCTTCAACAGATGCAAATTGGATATCATAAAAGTTTCGCAGATAAAGAGAAACAAATACAGATTATCCAAGAGGAGCACAAAAATGACCCTAAGCTTCCAGAGTTTATTTCAGAGTCTGTTTCTTTGAACAAACAACTACTGCAACAACAAGACATGTTATGCCAGAAAATCTCGCAATACAACTCTTTTTGTCAAGAAAGTGAAAAAATCACTAATCATGTCGTAGAATTACGGCATGATTATGATTTAACTAATGAAAGAGTTACTAATTATATGGCATGGCAAAAGACAGAGGAAGGAAGAAGAGCAGGAGCACCGATCATCAATGATAGTCATAAAGAATTGCTCTTCAACAATTGGGATGTACAGATCAGAAAGGCAGAAAAAGCAGCAGAGGAAGCAGCTACATCAGCAGGAAATATTATTGATTGTGTAAATGAAAATTTTCACAAAGTTAATTTGATTTTAGAAATTATTCCGGGACACCTTCCGCAAGCACAGCAATTGCAAACAGAATGGAGGCAAAAGGCTGATGAAAAGGCAAAGTCAATTCAAGAACTGACAAAATTAAACTGAGATTCTTACTGGACATATCTAGTGAAACCACACAGTCAATGCAGTGCGCTTAATTGCATCATTAATTCTGCTGAGAAGATTGCTCCTACACTTGCCGATTCCGTCTTTTCGGGGCAGTTGAAATCTGAAGTCGGCCAACCACCTCTTCTCAAAACAATGCTGGATGCTTGCAAGATCAAAGATCAAATTCATAAGTAGATAGTTCATAGTCTTTATTTTTTAGATTTAGTTTTAGTTTTACTGTATTTTTGCCTAGAAAAAGGACGGTCATTTAAACCGAATCCTAAATTTTGGTAATAAACTATTTTTAGATTTTAGTTATTAGTATTTAAACCCTTCTAATGCATTTAGAGAAGGGTCCTGAAATTTGTCAAAAACTTATCCTCATAACATGCATTTCTGCACCCTTAGAGGAGGTTTTGATAAATGAATGGAACGAGATTTATTGATATCTGTGTCTAATATCTGTTACTAATGTTGCATTTCTGTACTCTTGATAGATGTTGGATTAAGAAAGAGATAAATCATTATTGCTTCTAGCTCATGAGTAGAACCAGTTATAAATGGTACTTTTATCTCTTAACTGCTTCTGTTTCTGTGTTAAAAGTAATATTTATGTTTAGTTATTTATATGTTAATGTTTGAATATTTGAGTTATCATTTGGCATTTTTGTACGGTGATAATTATTTATTTGTGCTTGATATATGAATAGCTTAATATGCGATATGTTTTCCACAACTATTTCATCTAACTTTTTATGTGAAATAGTTTATCTTTATTGAATTCTTTTATCATAGTAATTGAATGATCTTTATTATCAATTGTTATATGAAATCCTTTTAGATCGCATATATTGAAAGATTACATTCCGGGTTAGTTTAGAATTAGATATTTCTTAGAATATAGTTTACATATGAATAAATTGGAAATAGATTAAAAGCATTTTACTTAGGAATTTTAGAAAAGAAATATCAAATCTCAAACACACACACACATATTGGGAAACTGGTCCCATTATCCCCAGTCAGACCCACTACATCAAACGGAAAAGGAGCTGCTAACCAAGGTCCGGACCGGGTGGGTATCCTCCTTGTTTTAGACCCGATTTTCGGGGCTTCAACAGTGTCTTTGATGGTTTTCAGTCTAGGTTGCAGGGGTATGAAAAAGGCAGTTGTTCCTTTTTCATGCTTTTCACTTTGATGCATAAAGACCGTTGGAAGGGTCCCTTTGCCAGAAATCTGCCATACCTAGTCTCATAGTGCTGATTTTCAGAGTTGTACCCAGATGTTTGGAAAGAGTAGAAAAACACCATCCTGAAGTGACATGGAGTGCTTGGTGTAGTAGTTTCCCAACTTTTGTACTTATTTGCCATGATGGATGATTCCTTGACATTCTTAGGTATTTTTGATTTGCAGAGATAAAACCAGTTTGTTCCTTTCTCAACTCTGCATTTCCTTTAGTTTCAAATAGTCAACTGTTTTGACTAAAGCTTTTTCTTGAAATGTCTCTTAGCCCAATTTTGGTTAATGTCATTCATTCTGGCAACCTTTCAAAGATGTCTTGATAAGGTGGCTTGATCTTTGGCAACCTTTTATGTTGTAGCATGAGGATGGACCTTGAAACTCACTTGATCACTTTCTCTTTGGACATAGGAATTTTTTACTCTGTTTTTTTCTTGAGTTGACCTTTTGAGCTTTGCTGAAACAAAAAAAACATGACAAACCTGATGGTGTGTGACCTAGGGATAACCAATGGATTTGCTTTTCCAGATTTAAGGAAAGGATAGTTGACTGATATTAAAAAACAGAGTTTTTTGACTAGAGATAGTTTTCTCAAGATACTTACCCCAAGCACCATCGCCTAAACCTAGACACTTTGTCATAATTTCTAAAGGGTTTCTTAGACATAGTCAGGTCATCAAATGGACATTCAAAAAGTGAGAGGGGAAAAAGACAACTTGTCTTATGCTTTGACAGTGAGCTGTGTGAAAACAGGGGATTTTGAATATTCAGAGATACAAGGCTTATGACAGTTATGGACAGGGGAGTTTTATCAAGACTGAAACTTGATGACCACTTCTAACACAGTCTGCAAGAGAGGGAACAAAGAAAAAATTTCTCTGAGGGGTTTTCTAGAGGACAAATTGACTGTTCAAAATTGGTTTCTAGAAAACCTAGGCAAGGCATATAGTCATCACAACAGGCAAAAATACTGATGACTAACAGTGGCTCCATTTGGAGAGGGAAACTCCTTTTCGGGACGTGTCCAGAATTGTAGATCTTTGGCTTGTGAAGACTAGTGCCTCATCCATTGGCAGAGATTTTTCTTTCTCTTGATGCTTTTCCTGAAAATGGTGCTTTTGAAAAACTGAAAGCATGATTAACATCAACCTCATTTCTACTTACCCAACTACTTTGCCTAACATTTTTTCTTCTTTGGGTGCACTTGGACTGGTAAACCCTTGAGATGATAATTTTTGAAAGAGAAAACACTATCTACTTCTACAATTATATCTTCCAGGAGTTCAGATTAAATTGATGAACTCCTTTATTTCTCTACCTATACTAGATCAACTGTCAAGATTAAGCTGTTTGACAGGATTTCATTCACTAGACTAAAACATGAAATTGAAATATGATCAAATCAGGATTAGACAATCTGATTTGTCATGTGTTTGTGGCATAAAGACAAGCTGCACACAAATTTTATTTTTGTACAAAATGAGATTTAGAAAAGTCAGGGCTAGGATACATAGTTTGATTTTCATCCCTATTTTTCTCTTTGGTTCTGTTTTGAGCGTGTGGAACCAACATCTTTGTTTCCTAATCTACTTTCTTTGATAATTCAAGCTTTCATATATTGACTATCATTATTTTTCACTAACTTATTAGCAATCAATTTAAAACATGATCAGTTATGATTAAGATATATAACTGAGCAAGACATCTTTTGAGCACTAGCAGTGGCATTTAGACTTGCGCACTTTCAGCATGACTATTTTTTGGGTATGGGGCTGTACCATTTCTTTAGAATCTGCCCTCTTTTTCTACTTTTCTTGTTGTTTTTGTGTTTTCTGTTTTTCTCAAAACAAACTGAAAGAAAGATGCTCATGGGGCTGAGCTTATTTTGCATGACTATATATTCTACTCTAACCTATATATGATAGACATTTATCTGGTGAACTCTTCTTTCCAATATAACCAGTCAAGTAGATGATTTCATGGTTGATCTTGGTTCGGCTCTTTGATGATGTTGAAGAAATCAAAAGGCCACTTCCACCTCAGTTGTTTTCGGACAGTAGTGCTTAAGTTTTTTCTCACGCTTTGCAACAAATTGTTCATGGTAGAACACACTTCTCCTTCAGATTTCTCAAAGAAAACAACAAATAGATCCTGGAATAATACCTAATCTAGAGGATTTGAGACATAAGCTCCATTTAGGACTACTCCTTCTTTCACTTGGCTATGTTTGGGACACTCTTGGGAAAGAAACTCTTCCCCTTGCTCATGATCACTTAAACTGTCAGACTCATCATATATTGCAGTGTAGTCTTCTTTCCAAGCTGATGTGTTTTGATTAAGTGGACTGAAAACTGTGTGAAGGTCATCATGTTGATGAGTAGGGATACTCTTTGGCAAAAAAAATTCTCGAGAAAGAAGAGCAACAACTTTCTTGTATCATCAATCTTCAAGCCTTCATTTGCTTCCAAATTTTCTAAGCTTTCCTCATCACTGTCATAGCTACTATGCATTAGTTGTTTACCTTTCTCGAGTTGATGAAACTGAGCTTCCTCCCAAAAACCAAGTGCTGAATACTCTGCAAGATTAGCTTCTGTTTGGAAAGCATCATCATTATCAACATATTGATCAAACTTTGGAGAATCATCAATATAATTAATGTCACCAACCATACATATTGGACTATCAGATTGTTTATCTTTGAATTGATCTATAAATGCATTTTCTGCTATGTGATAGTTAAGATCAGGAGGAAAATTATTAGAGGTTGACTGTATGTTTATGAGTTGATCTACCTCTTCTTCAGTTAAAAAGGGAGGCATTTTTATCTTTCTCTGGATATAACTACAATAATCCTCTTTCTCTCGGGAAAGCTGATTTAGAGGATGAATGTATTTTTGGGCCTTACCTAAGAGAGATGATGAATCATCACTTGCGCCTTTAGATAGATCTTGTGGGTTCTCTTTCATTCCCCGATTGATTTCATCCTCAACCAACTTTTCTTGATTTTCCTGAGAGTTAACTTGAGCATGGGTTTCATGAATAGATGTTAAGAGATCTTCAGGATGCATATTTCCTTTCAAAATATGGAATGAATTAAAGAATAAGGGTAGAGATCCTAAAGGTTTTGATTCTTCTTCAATTTCAGATTTGATTTCATCCTCAACCAACTTTTCTTGATTTATGTGAGAGTTAACTTGAGCAGGGGTTTCCTGAATAACTGCTAAGAGATCTTCAGGATGCAAATTTCCTTTCAAAATTTGAAATGAATGAAAGCATAAGGGTATAGATGTTAAAGGTTTTGACTCTTCCTTTATTTCAGATTTTGTGATTTCAAGATGGCTAATTGATTCTTTAGAGCACTCCTCTATGTTTTTATTTGCAACTTGCTCATTAGGCACATTTTGTTTGTTACTCTTGTCTTGTAATAGTTGAGTGTGTTCTTCTCGAGTAAACAGTGGAGGTTGGTTTGAATAAGCAACATTAAACTTAACTTTGTGTTTTTCTCTTTTCCTGTCAAGTAGATGCATCAGTTTGTTGATTGTATCTATCAACCTTTCTAACTTTACCTCTGAAGATATTAGTCTCTCTCGATTTGCTTTGTCTTTCTCTATTATTCTTAGTTTTGCCTCCCTATTTAGTATGTTGGCTTCCACATCAACTTCTATCCTTTGCATTTCCTCCAGGGTCAAATGATCTCTTTCTCTTATCTGGAAAACCATCTCTGGGTCAAAAGAACTTGGGTAGTGCAAGAGAGCCCATCCGAGGGGTGGCTTTATGTTAGCAGGCATTGCATGGTATACTTTATTGAACCTGGTTGAAAATTCTTGTATTGTCTCCCTTGGTTGTCTTTTTAAATGCTTGTATTCCTCTATGATGAGAAATTTATTACCCATGACCACCCACCGATCTGGGAAGATTTGAGTGAACTGATGAAAATTGATAATGCTTGCAGCTGGAAGGTCTTTAAACCAACTCTTAATTTTTCCTTGTAATGATAAGGCAAACATTCTAATACGCACATCATCTTCTTCTATTTCAAAAAGGTCAAGTAAATTCTCAAGATTTTGAATGTGTTCTTCAGAGGTGACTTTTGAGCTTTCTCCATCAAATCTGGGTAATTTATTTGCAAGATTTGCGGGGAGGGCTTGGAATATAGGAGGTAAAATCAAAGGCTTGTATCTTTCTGGGACCTTTGTGGATATAGGTTGTGTAAAAAGAGATTTATGACTATTTGAGGTTTCAGCAAGATCAGGAAAGGTAGCATGAGGCTCATGTTCCATTAGGTTTTCCATAGGTGAAACTGAGGTAAGCACAAGTGTATAAGTCAACTCATGGTCTGGAATTTGACGCTTAGTTTTTCGAGGCTTGAGATCTTTCCAATGATCAATGTAGATCTCATAAGTGTATTCTTGATCAGGCTCAAAGTAGGATAGAACATAGTTATAGATAAAAACAATAATTTCTTGAATCCAACTAAGGCCTGAGTGCTCTTTCTTTCTAGGATGGCTGGTCATGTTTCAGGTTCTTCCTCCAGTGGAGTCTTTAGGTCTATTGAGAGTTGTGGAGTCGTCAGGTGGCTATTTTTTGCTGTTTTGAGGATATATGTGTATGGTCCACCACCAATACTAACAAAAAAACCAATCTAAGAATGTTTTGGGGTTTTTTGAGTTTCTTATATGTAGCCCTAGGGTTTGTGAGAGTGTCCTACAACTGAGTCACCATTTTGCTAGAATGGTGAAAAAAGCCAAATTTGACTCTTTTGACAATACTTTAGTCTTCTAATTTTGACTGATATTTTGAGAGTTCCTAAGGGATACCTAGGATGTTTTGAATCAACATCCCACTGTGATCTCCATTAGGCTAGAGAGCGGTGGGATGGATCAATAGGATAGCATGCTCAGTTCAACAAGGGTTTTTCGTGAGTCTTGAAAGATATTCAAATTGTCATGAACTCAGAAAGGTCCCACCGTGATCGCCATTATGTTAGAGAGCGGTGGGATAAATCAATCGGATAGTATTCCTATGGGAGTATTCGAGAATTTAGTGGAGTAGTAGGCCTAATGGAAGCTAGTGGAGTCGTCAGGTGAATGTGTTTTGTTGTTTTTAGAGATAAGCTTTTATGGTCCACTGCCAATGACTGATAGAAACCAATCTAAGGATGTTTTTGTGAGGTTTTTTCCAGAGTTTTTATATGTAGCCTAGTTTGTAAGAGTGTCCTATACCTGGTTCATCACTTAGATAAGGTGGTGAAACAAAGAAGGTTTACTCTAAATGGATTTATAGGCTGCTTGTCTGATTTTAATTTTGAAGGACTAATGAGTCTACAAGAGTTTGCTAGGATGTTATGTACTCAATGTGTCCCACCGTGATCGCCATTATGTTAGTGTCCAGTAATTTGGCAGATTGGTAAACCAAATGACAGGGTAACATCAAACCAAGCTTTGGAGTCCTAGGACCTAGCCTTCCTGGACTCAGAGAGGGCTCTCTCTATTGTGCGAAGGATGTGAACTTGTTCGCTTTGTATGTTTGATTTTAGGCTAGTTGTTAAGTATATTTTGGTTTGTTTTGGGGTTTTTGAGGTAAACTGATCAAAAAGGACAAATAGAAAGAGAGTTCATCAAATCAACAGGGCTATGGGGTCAGATAAAGTAAAGACTATCTAAATGGTGGACAAGGTATTATTGTAGGGCCGATTTAGTAAAGGTAAATGAATTCTTTGGGTGAAAGTGAAGTGAAATGAACATTAAGTTTGTGAAAGAAAAAGAGATCTTAAACATATATAGTTTTAAAGTAGGTATTCATGAGGTAGGGAAAACAATAAGTCTCTATGAATAAAACTCAAACTGATACATATGAAAGATAAACAATCTGGCGATACATAGAAGCATAGGAACCTCTAACTCTAGAAAATCACCTTCAGCTGTTGGGAAAACAAATAAGATAAAAAAACAACTCAATCTATGAAGAGGGAAATCCTAAACAACATATATTGAGCTATCGGGAACTCTAAAATAAGTTTGCAAGCATGGACAAAGGGAAAGATCAAACGAGACCTCTTTGACTTAACTAAAACAACCAATATCTCATAGAAAGATTTCAGAAATGGAGTTTTGAGAAACTATAAGTAAGTAGGGCATACCTTAAATCATACAAGATAGAAAAACATACTGACCATAAATGAAACAAATAACAATTTCTTGATGGACCTAAAAGGCAGTTAAGAATCCTTTAGAAATGATCAAGAAGAGGAAAACATCAAAGATGTAACAGCAGGATGTTTGAGGTGCTTCCATGAGCATGTCTCAACATTTACTTTTCTGATCTACAACAAATGAGAAGTATGGAACATTAATGAAAACAAGGAAATATAAACAAATCAAAGAAACATCACCATTCACCAAGCCATGGAATCATGCACACAATGCTCCTCCACCATCAAGCCAAGCAAGACATCATCCACTTCATAAAACAAGTATTTCTTCCAAGATCATAATGCTATGTATTGCTCTCAATATATCAAGTTCTTCCTCCTTGTTACAATGAATCCTTTTGGTTTATACAAGCCAAAGAGGAGGAAACTACCTAGAGCAACTAGAAGACCATTGGCCAAAAACAAATATCTAAAACTGTCCTTGAGGCCTAACAAGGTCCAAGGCACAAAATATCCTTCAAAAATATATTTTTGGACCAAAAAAGCAAAAAAGAATCACTTTTAAGGCCTGACACCTAAGAAAAACTTTCTTAACGCACATTTAGCCCAGTCATCTTTCAGAAAACTACTTTTCAGCAAAAACTACAGGAGCGTAGCACCAGAAAAATGTCTGTTTTGCAGTGCAGTTTTGGTGGACTTCCCGATGTCGAAATGAGTCCCGTGACGGCTCGTTGGAAAGCTACGGATGTCTAATTTCCAAAAATACTTTATTTTTTGCAATATGATGCCAGAAGTCAGTCAAAAGTAGAAACAGTGAAAAAAACCAGGAGTGTAGCACCTGCTGATAATAGGGGCAGAAAGGTAAAAAAAATGGTTGTTTTTGGCCTTTTTGAGGGACCAAAACAGCTTCAATTGATCTGAAAATTTTTAACCATGTTCCCTTGATGCCAAGGAATCCAAAAATATAATTTTCTTCAGCTGAGGATGCTCTGAGAAAAAGTTGAATCGCCCATAGTTTTATGCTCTTTAGGCCTAAAAATCACAAAAAACAAGAATGTGTCCAAAACTGCCCAAATTTGGTGAGTATATCCCTCAAGGGTTTTTAGAAACCTACAAAAAATATTGGGCCAAAATATTAAGCCTAGATTGGTCTTTTCCATGTTTTTGCGCTGGGCGCCTCCATTGGGCAGCGTTGAGTTTCTTTCGTTTGGTTTTCTTAGGCAACTCAACCTTGCTCTGTTTTAGCAATTTACCTCTGCTCCTTAGTGCCCTGGTGACATTACTTGGCACTATTTGAATATTTTTGCCTTTCAATGTTTTAGTGGTTTTAGCCTTCACCACCATTGATGGATGACACATGGCCCCTTGCCTTGGAGAGGTAGTAAGCACATGCTCCTGACTGTGTTGATGAGAAATGAGAGGAGGGGTAAACACTAGTACCTTTTCAGTTTGGTATTTTATATTGTTGCTCCCTTCATCATCAAATTTGCTGCTTCCATTGAGCTGTGGACTGTTTGCCTCATTTTCATCTTGTGGGCTGCCTCTTTTACTATCACTATTTTTTATGATAGCTGTCTCTTTTACTATCACTGTTTTCATGATAACTGCCTCCTTCATTACTGTTTTCCTTTTTTTTTAATGATCAATTCTATCTTCACTTTTCAAATAAACAACTTTTCAAATGAAACAAACACTTTTTCTTCAAATTGCCTTGAACTCCAATTTATCTTTCAAAAACAAAATTTTTTAAGACTAGGAATGTTGAGGGGTAAAAAATATGTAAAATACCTCAAAAAAAATCTTTTTTTTTTTTGGTGATAGAAATTGCTTCTGGGAAGAAACTGGTAGTTTTATGGCCTTTTTTCAATGAAATGGGCAAGTGCTATGCTTTTCCGCTAAGGAGCATAGCGTCTTTTTGCAACAAGTTTTTGGAAGCCTTACCAGTGTTGGAATTGGGCCCGGGATGGCTCGTTGGAAAGATACAGATGTATACTTTCCAAATATACTTGATTTTTTTCATTTGGTGTCCAATTGGCTGTCCAAAAACGGATTCTCCCAACACTGGTAAAAAATGGTGAATGTTGGTGCAGAAATGAAGAGTGCTGTTGCAGGCCACTTTTGGATGCCTTCCTCAATTCCAAATTGAGCTCATGATAGCTCATTGGAAATATCCTCAAGTCTAGTTGTCATTTGATTCATGAAGAAAGTCATTTGGATACTATATCTGTGAGAAAATGGGATTTTCCCAGGGTTACTCCAGCTGTGTAGAAATTCTCCCACGACACCTGTATTTTTGACATTTCTCCCAAACCATAATACCTGTGTAAAAAATGAAGGAGGTTTTTTTGTCTTGGGCCTATTATGGACAAAAAAATCTATCACGTTTGTTAATTTCATCTCTGTTTGGTCAGAAACACATTTTGAAGCAAAACTGACCCTGGGCGTGACACATGGCTTGTCTTGTCTATTTGCTTATTTTCCAAATTTTTGAAACTGTTTCCACATATTTTCCACTGCTGTGAAGATAATAAAAAAAAATGTATTTTCAAAGTAAAACATACCTGCTGTTTGTTTCCTTTTAGTGTGACTGTATTTTTGTGCAGTAGTTCATCTTTCAGATTTTTACCTTTTCCTCTTTAGTGCAAAGGCATCCTTTGTTTCCTGTGTAAAAATTTTATTTCTTTCTTCCTGGTGAAAGGGCACTTTCTATGTTTTGAAAATTTGTAAACTGTGACCTCCATTCTTCTTTTAAGGAGACAATTTAGTTCAACACCTTTGCACCATCTACTTGGACATGAAGGAGGTGTCCCCTTTGCTCTTCGATGTCCTTTTTGCACTTTCATCCAATTTTGATGAAAATATTGAAACATCTTCCACAGTGGTTCATCTAAACAGTTTTTTGAAAACAGAAAAACTAGTTTTCACTCTTTAGTATAAAGGAAAATCTCCCTTTTTGCAAACTATAAAATGTGCTCTCTATTTCTCTTTTAAGGGGTAACTCATAACAAATCTGTGCCCTCTGCTTATCATTGAAGGAGGCACTTCAAGCTTGTTCATCCTTTATCCAATCTGTTTGAGACATGTCCTTTGCAGAAATTCACTGTGAAGATAATGAACATGTAATGTATTTCAAAATCCAACATATCTGCTTTTTCTCTCTTAGGTGTGACCTTTCCCTTGTAGTAGCCTTAGTTTCATTTGTGATGATGGTGTCTTTGATGGTTTTCAGTCTAGGTTGCAGGGGTATGAAAAAGGCAGCTGTTCCTTTTTCATGCTTTTCACTTTGATGCATAAAGACCATTGGAAGGGTCCCTTTGCCAGAAATCTGCCATACCTAGTCTCATAGTGCTGATTTTCAGAGTTGTACCCAGATGTTTGGAAAGAGCAGAAAAACACCATCCTGAAGTGACATGGAGTGCTTGGTGTAGTAGTTTCCCAACTTTTGTACTTATTTGCCATGATGGATGATTCCTTGACATTCTTAGGTTTTTTTTGATTTGCAGAGATAAGACCAGTTTGTTCCTTTTTCTCTCAACTCTGCATTTCCTTTAGTTTCAAACAGTCAACTGTTTTGACTAAAGCTTTTTCTTGAAATGTCTCTTAGCCTAATTTTGGTTAATGCCATTCATTGTGGCATCCTTGCAGAGATGTCTTGATAAGGTGGCTTGATCTTTGGAAACCTTTTCTATTGTACCACGAGGATGGACCTTGAAACTCACTTGATCACTTTCTCTTTGGACATAGGACCATCTTTTACTCTGTTTTTTTCTTGAGTTGACCTTTTGAGCTTTGCTGAAACAAAAACACATGAGAAACCTGATGGTGTGTGACCTAGGGATAACCAATGGATTTGCTTTGCCAGATTTAAGGAAAGGATACCTGACTGATATTAAAAAACAGATTTTTTTGAGTAGAGACAGTGTTCTCAAGATACTTACCCCAAGCACCATCACCTAAACCTAGACACTTTGTCATAGTTTCTAAAGGGTTTCTTAGACATAGTCAGGTCATCAAATGGACATTCAAACAGTGAGAGGGGAAAAAGACAACTTGTCTAATGCTTTGACAGTGAGCTGTGTGAAAATAGGGGATTTTGAATATTCAGAGATACAAGGCTTATGACAGTTATGGACAGGGGAGTTTTATCAAGACTGAAACTTGATGACCACTTCTAACACAGTCTGCAAGAGAGGGAACAAAGAAAAAATTTCTCTGAGGGGTTTTCTAGAGGACAAATTGGCTATTTGAAATTGGTTTCTAGAAAACCTAGGCAAGGCATATAGTCATCACGACAGGAAAAAATACTGATGACTAATAGGGCCTACCGACCACAGCACACCTGCAACCATACACCATTGGGTGGCTTCACTAAGGGCAAGACCTTTATGTCAGCCAATAGTGTCGCCTTCCCTACATCATCAATCCCTTCACAAATGAGGTATTGTGTGATGTTTCTCCTCTTGAATTTTGTGATTTATTACTAGGCCAACCATACTTGTGGAAGCGACATGTTATGTATGAGTCTAGGCCTCATATGGTTATTATTACTTTGGGAAATAAGTTATATAGGATACCAAAAGTAGCAGCGCCTACCGTAATCTCTTTGATCACTCCGAAGAAATACAATAAGATCATTTCCTAGACTGAGAGATTTGTTTTCCTTATTATTCGTTCTTATGCAAGAAGAATATTGTGGCCATGACCTTCAAACAAGGCTCCTCTACACGATAATAATAGATGGACAAGGTCATGGAGGAGTGCAGGGACATCTTCACCTCACCCATAGGGGTACCTATACACTATCAGGTCAAGCACTCGATCGATCTGAGCCTAAGCACGTCGCTACCCAATGGACCAATATATCGACGCTTTGTTTTGAAGAATGATGAAATCAAGAGGCAGATTCAAGAGTTTTTGCAGAAAGGGCACATCAGGCCAAGTTCATCACCCTGTGGGAGCCCAATATTGTTGGTACAGAATAAGGACGAGACCTAGAGACTCTGTATTGGCATTGAACGATATCATTGTCCGGAATAGGTATCCAATCCCACAGATTGATGAGCCTCTGGACCAGCTCAAGGAGGCCAAATATTTCAATAATATTGACTTGAAGTCAACTTATCACCAAGTACCAATCGAACACTCTAATGTGTGGAAGACTTCCATAAAATCCAAGGAGGGAATTTTCAAATGGAGGGTCATGCATTTCGGGTTGACGAATGCCCCCACAACCTTCATGAGGCTTTTGGATGACATATCCGACCCTTCACCAACTCATTCGTGGTGGTGTATTTAGATGACTTCCTAATCTTTAGATAGATTTGGTAAGAGCACCTCCACCATATTAGAGATGTCCTCCAAACCCTGCAGAAACACAAGTTTTTCACCAATTTGGAGAAATACACTTTTGGTATGACCCAGGTTCAATATCTAGGGTATATCATTTATGAGCGGGATGTGCATGTGGATCCATCAAATATACAATTCATTTGGGATTTTCCACCCCCAACCTCTCTAACAGAGCTATGTATCTTTCTAGGTATTTCCAATTTCTACCGCACGTTTGTGTTGGGCTTCTCTCACATCACTTGGCCTTCGAGTCAATTCACCAAGGGAGGAGAGAAAGAAAAGTTTTTTTGTTCTGAATTCCAACTGAAGGCATTTGTTGAGTTAAAACATCACCTCTGCTCTGCACCAATTCTCACCCTACTATACCTGCAACAACCATTTGAGATCGAGAAAAATGCCTCTGACAATGCTATTGATGTAACTCTTAGTCAACAGGGGCATCCAATGTCATATCACATTGAGACACATTCAAAAATAGTCCGAAAGTATCCCACCTATGACAAAGAAATGTATTCCAACCTAATGACAATTGAAGCATTACACTATAGGGAAGGGAACGGTAATCCACACAGAAGACTGACCCTTTCATTTCATACAAACACAAGGGAATTTGATGAACAATCACCATTAGAAATCATCCACATACCTGCAATAGTTTCATTTGAACATTAAGTATAAGAAGTCCAACACCAACAATGTTGCAGACTACCTCAACCGACTTTCGGTCATGGTGTCGACCACTGTGCTCGACTCTTGTGGGCATGAGACTTCGGGGTGGACGCATCTTTACAAGAGCGATCCAAAATTCGACAACGCATACCAGATGCTCTTAGAAGGTACAAGTTCCAAATTTTCACCTCCAGGATGCACTGTTATGCCGCCTAGGACACCTCTGTGTTCCTTAGAGTGAGTGTGCCAAGATGATTTGGGAGGCGCATTATATTCGGGTCGCTGGACATTTTGAGGTAGAGAAAACAATGGCAATGTTGCAGAAGTATTTTTATTGGCCAAAACTTCGACAAGACGTTGGGAAGTGCATTAGATCATACACTACCTATGTCATTTCCAAATTTTCCATCAAGAATCAAGGCCTATATACTCTATTGCCTACTCTTAGTCGATGTTGGGAATCCATCTCCATGGATTACATGTCGGGCCTTCCTTCTACTAAGCATGGAAACGAATGTGTTTCATGGTCATTGATAGATTCTCTAAGATGGCCATTATGGCAGCTTGCAAGAAGAGTATCACAACATAAGCTACTACTAAGCTCTTCTTTGAACGAGTGTGGGTACACTTTGGGATCCCATAGTCCATTATCTCATATTGGGACACCAGGTTCCTATGTACATTTTTGTCAAGTCTTTGGTCGATGCTAGATACCAAGCTCACTAAGTCCACGACTTTCCATCCCCAAACTGATGGCCAAACAAAGGTTGTTAACAAGATGATCGTACACATTCTACGCATGTACCACTCGAAGCATCCACGCACATGGGATGAAATTATCTCCTATATACAACACATTTACAATAGAGTTGTCCATATCTTAACTGGCCACAACCCATTTCAGGTGGGGTTAATATTCTAGCCAATATGTCCTATTGATGTGGCCATACCATTTGCAATTACTCAGGAAAATTCAACTCATGTCCAGTCCGAAGCTGATAGGGCTAAAAGCTTCACTAAGCACATTTAGCACATTTTCCACCAATTCCATTACATATTGGACATAGCCAATGTTAAGTACAAGCAATGACATGATCAACATTGGGTGCCACAAAAGTTCTAGTTGGGCGAGAAAGTTTTGCAAAAGTTGCATAAGGAGGGCCTTGTTGGGCACCATCACAAGATTCACTCGATCTGATATGGGTTTCACACCATCACAAAGGTTGTAGGGACAATGAATTTGAACTCAAAATTCCACCATTCCTTGTCCTGCACCCTATATTTAATGTGTACTGACTTTGGCCATACTTTCCCATGTTGTTGGGCACATCAGACATTGTTGAGAAGTTGACACCAATAGAGCTCAACCTAAGCTGTATTGAGTAGGCCACAAATGATAGGATCATGGACACACAGATCAAGAAAAAATTCCAACAGAATATCCAACTGTATCGGATTGTCAAACCTGGCCAACTCCTGCACCAAGGCAAGTGGCTCACCAGGGACTAAGTTGAGCAGAAGTTTCCCCATCTCATGGAGGCACTCAACACAATGGGGACCATTGCTTCCTTAAGGGGTAGTACTGATCTAGGTCGATATTGGTGGCCACCCACCTATTCCACTTGGACCCCCACCATTGTACCATTATTTCTTTCAGTTTCCTTAAGTGTAGCACAAGTTACTATTTTTGGCAGTTTTTCCGAGTCCTGAACTTCCTGAGCCGTTTTGATGCCTTAATCGACGTTTTTTTGGAAAACGGGCAAATGTGAGTCTTTTACCAATGTTTTAAATTGAAATTTGTATTCCTCAAATATATATTTCTAATGAGGTATCATTCACGTCAAACGAAGAGCGTATGCCAAAGTTACGACCCTGAGAAGTTGATGTACCAATTTACCCCAACGGGGCCCACAATCTTGGCATTTCATCTCCTAGGGTTAGGTTTTTGGATGTTTATGGTTTTCCATTGTTTCTCAATCATAAATAGGTCCCCGAGCCTCATTGTAACACAATTCAGATTAATGTAGTTGCCACATATCTTCTAAGATATAAGCCACCATCGCTCGAGCTAGTTTATTTCCATTATGTATGTAAGCATATTTCAGTTCTTTGATATTAATGAAATGAAGTGTTATTTATGTTGTATCTCTGTATTTATGACTATATTTATATTTTTTTACGTTCCTATTTAAGTTCGGATCATATAGATATATATTATTTGTTTTATTTTTTTTTGTTTTTTCACCATCTCATTTTCCGCCAAAATGGAACCTATGAGCCTTTGGTTGCATATGAAAGCTACTCAAATCCACAAACATTCCAACAACAGAGGATTGATATGTCAATAAGAAGAGGAATTGAATGAGGTGGAAGAAAATGCCTATTGTTGATAGCATCTGCATCAACTACAAAGACAAATGAGGTGTATGGTGGTGAAGAACATGAATGGTAGGACAAGTATAGGAGATCATTGTATCAAGGGCCTACACACAAAGATCTCTTGGTGGATTCCATTAGCACTCTTTTTCTCCCATCCTATCCAACAACTCGGACAGGTATTTCTCTTTAACTTTGATGTTCAAATTCTGTCTTTATGAAAATCAAGGTTCCATTGACTGAGTAGGTTTTAAAAGAGAAAATATAACCTAGGACACCATCTTTTGCACCTTGAAATTTCTTCATATCATCAGATTTATATGTATATTGGGAATATAATATTTAAGGAAATGGGATGTTGATTTTTGACATAAAATAACCAATTGGGGTTTGATATATCGGGTGCTTTTGATTTGATTGTCACTATTTTTGTGTTGGGTTGAATTATGAATATAGATATACAAGAATATTGGTCTTGAATATGGGGTCAAATAATCAAAGGATGAAATTATTAGTCAGTATCGTTGGGATTATTAGCAAACTTAGCATAACACTCACTTAAGGTATATATGTCTATATAAACATTAACATCCTTGTCTTCATAATACATCCATGGCCTTGGTTGGTTATGGTTTAGTTATTGATTGGGAAAGAAATTAACCTACATGCTTTTTACTTTCAATAATTTCTATATGGAAATAAACAAGACTAATTTTTTGTAATAGGCATTTTATATCACTTCAACCTTTAAAGCTCATTTGGTTGCATGGAATGCTTGATTTGTTCCAGATTCATGGATGACGCCAAACCTTTCTTACAATTTGTTGTATAGACTGTTAATGGCTGCTCTGATTCTTGATATTTTGAGGAGATTTATGAGTATCATACTATATACAATGTATTATTTTACATTTACTTTTTCTTCCTATACTTATATTGGACCCTTTTCTTCATTGTGTTCCAATTCTTTATGACTATAATCTTATACAATGTAGAGGGTTTCTTGGACTGGTTCAACCTCCCATTCCTCCCTTTCTTCCTCACTGCATTATTAATACTCTAGATATATGCTCGAGTAAGACTAGATCCTTTTTCTTCGTCGTGTTCCAGTTCTTCCTTATTATCCTTTCATACATTATAGAGGGTTTTCTTTCATTGGTTCAACCCTTTTTTTCTTTCCTTTATATCTTCCTACACCATTGGTAACGTATGAGTTATTATTATTTTTAAGCTTGATAAACTATTCATGGGTCATTTGTGGACATGAACATATATTTCATTTCATTTATTTTCTATTTAATGAATTATATTCTGTTATTTTGTTCTAAAAACTATTTGGTACATGGGACTGCCCAACTCGGGCTTCTCTATTTATTTCAGATGGATTTATTGGTTTTGTAGGCTTGGCATATTTGTCACCCAGAAGCAGGGAAAGTATTTGAAGCATTGTGTTTTACCCAAAATAATTCCATTATAGCAAATGGGTTTTGTCCACAAAATTGATGTTGAGGTGTAAGTCCAATCAGGTTATGTGGAATCTGTGTTGTTTTTCTTTGATTTGGGTATACTTTTTCATATTTCTTTAATTAATTTTTAATGGAATTTCGATGATATTTGTTTTGTTCAACAATTGTTTGGTTCCTAAGAGTTCCTGGATGGATTGATTTCTAAGGGTTTTAAGCCATGTTACATCATGGTTTATATGTGTCATGTATGTGTGTTTCTTATTTCTCCAATAAGTTTTTGGTGGCATTTGGATAGTAATAATGTTTTCACATATATATTTGGTTGCTTAGGGTTGTTTGCTAGCTTGATTTCCAATGGTTTAAAATATTGTCACATTATAGGGTATTTTGGTTTTGTATGTTTTTATGTGTTGTGCATATGTTGGGTTCTTATTTCATTAATTATTCCTCGAATGGAATTTGGATGATAATGTTTCTTTCATAGTTGGTTAACTATCAAGAGTTTATGGCGAGATTAATTTCAAGGGATTATTTTTTTTGTTTTCTCTTTGTGGGGTGTCTGTGTTATGTGTGCCTTTTGTGAAGTGTTTATCTTAGCTTCTTGTCAAGATTGTTTTATCTTCTTCTTTTTTTACTTTTCTTTTTGAGTTGGTCTTCGAGGGTCAAATAAATTAATGCTTATTGGGCATCCATTTTCCAACTTGTGTAACTTGAGGTCACATGCCTCTGAAAATAAAAAAATCCAGTGAAGTTGACCTTTAGTTGAAGGTTGTGGAAATGTTCGTTTCAAGTGTGTGTTTTATGGAAACTAATGATATCCCTACTTTTTATGATAATGATTGCAGGAAATAAACCCCCAGTAAGTTATGGTGTTTTTGTTACTTAATTCTTATTTTGGCATCCATTCCCTTTTGGAGTTTTTATTTTAATTTTAAGGGCTTTGCAGGAATGTGTTTAATCCTCTACATTCTAGTACATTTTTTTAATAAGTCTTTCCTTGCTTTAATTGTCCTTTTGAGATTAATTATTATTATATGTTTTTTGCATCAAAGGTTATGATAGATTTGGATCTTTCACATATATGTTTTTAATTTTGTGCATTGCCTTTTGGAGTTTTGATTTTATTTTTAATGTTTTTGTATCCTTTTGTAGCTTCTCGTGGCTTTGCTGCGTGTTTCTGTAGCCATGCAGCCTATTTCTGCAGCTCTCATCTTTTATAGAGGGTTTATGATGAAGAACACATACATTGTTCGATGATGCTAGGGATAAAAAAATATTGAGTAGACATAGAGCCACATTGCACAAAGATTGATTAGAAAGACTCTTGAACAAGTTGATTTGCTATACAAGGCCAATCGACTGCAATGGTAGGTTTGCTTGCAACAATTCATTGTTCAGGTCAATGATTTGATAACGATGCTTATTAGGAGGAAATCTTCAGTTTTTAGAGGATGGAGAGAAATTTAATAGAGATTAAACTTTACTATTTTACAATTTTCCCTCCTTTTCCAGATTTAGGTTAATTGGCATAGTGGAATTAGAGTTATTTGTATTTCTTTTCATGGTATGATATCCTTTCATGTCTTGTTTATCACCGTTGGAAGTGTTTGAAAAAACATAACTTGAGAAATACATTGATTAAGATGGGCTTCCTTTCTTTGAAATGCCTGATGTGAGGGTATTTTACTCTATTAGCAGGGATTTGTATTTGATTTATGAGGGATAATCTGTTAACAAGGAATTGTATATTAATCTTTAAGAAAACATAGTAAAAAATATTTTGAAATAAATACTACATCTCAATTTCAAAATTGGCCATCTCAATAATTATTTCATATATATGTTGTTTGGAATGTAAAGAAGGGGGACATCAATACCTCCCTCTATTAAAGGTATCGGCGACAATGAAAAACCATTGAAGAAAGTACATTGGCACTACTTATGATGCTCTAAATGTTTGAAACAAAAAAATAACCTCGGGTATTATCAAAGCAGCTCACTAGTGTGTTATGATGGTTGAGAAATATTGAGTTAAAAAAAAAGCAGAAAAGTGTATCGTGAAATAATCTTCAATTCTAAACATATGGATATTTCTAGTTTGTTCTTAAGTTTGGCTAGACTAATAGAGCTAATACCAAAGTCACCATAGCTTAGACATGTATGAACTTACATGCCTAGTAGGTAAGATGTCAATGGGATACACCGAGGAGAGTTGGAGTAAGGCTAGTTGTAGATTCAAATTTTGATACTTGCCTAAGACCTTTATTGCAGGCTCTTAAGTGTCAACATTGGTTTAGTGCATTGACTGTGTTAGCTGAGGTATCCACACTAACTTGTGCCCAAAGACATTGATCTACATTTATTTTCTTAAAATGTGTATTTTGCTGTTGTAAAACCATTGTTTATATTAGTTTACAAATTTATTGTTGTATGGATCATGAGAGATTTACCATGGAAAATTTTGTTTCATGCTTTTGGGGTTTTGGGATAGTTGGACAAAGAGAAGCCTAACCGAACAATATTTTTTAAGACATGCGAATTTCTAGGGTTTTAGGATACGTGGAAGCACAAAAGCCCAACCCAAAAATATTTTGTAAGGCATGTGAATTTCTAGGAGTATTATTTAGGGTTTATGAAATCCAAACTCATGAATTGTAGGGAAGAAGGAAAGGTAATTGGAGACATTTAAGGTTGCTATTTGTCTCAGAGAAAGAAAAGAGGGAGAGGCTTTTGAAAAAGAGCTTGAGGAACAATGTAAGTAGGATAATTTTAGCAAGAGAAGAAAGGGAGAGGGAGCATCATCAGAAGCTAATAGAGAAAAATATAAGGGAAAGCAAAAGGAAAAGGAGCGCAAAAAGGCTGAGAAATAGGAACACATGAAGGAAAGGAAGAGAGAAACAATTAGAATGGGAAAGAGAAGAGCTCGGGAAGAGGAAGCTCGAGGAAAGGGATCAATTAGAGAATGAGGAAGAGGTTTTTATGATAAGGGAAGAAGAACAAAAGGCAAATCAAATGAGGCGACATGAATATAATAGGTGAGGGGTGAGTGAAAAATAAATACATCTTGATGAATTGTATGGGAGAGAGGGGAGATCAAATAATGAGAGGAAATTATATAGAAGACATCATGGAAGTATAGAAAAAAAAGGAAAGATTTTGGGGAGCGCGATGAAAGGAGGAAATAGAACATGCATGAAGATCAAATTGACCACCAAAATGATGACGATGGTGATGATGATGTCATGAAAATCAAGAGGTAAAGTTATGGAAAGAATGAAGAGAGTGGCAGGAAGTTTGTAGATGAAAGTAGCAATGAAAATGATTTGAGGGATATGGGGAGTAACTCAAGGAAGCATGAGATAGGAAGTATGAAGATGATTCCATATTCATAAACGGGTTTAGGGGAGGAGAAGAAAATCCCATTGGCATAGTTACTAAAAGCTACTAGAGTTCTTCTAGAGGGCACCAAGGATGGTGACTTGTATAACTTAAGAAGATTGTTTCTTTATGTTGAAAATTTACCACTCTTAGTTCCACAAAGTGTGTTTTATGTTTATGATGCTCATTATGATTCTCACATCAAGTGAATATTTTGAAAGCTTTTTGTTGAATAGGTCATGAATGGAATTTTCTCTTCATTATACATGTATTTTCTATTTGATTTCACATTGGTTTTTTTTCATCAGCAGATGGATCATCTTTGTGTTTTGCCTTACATGGTCCCTACTTCCTCGTTGATTGCAAGAGGAAGACAAGGTAAGAAAGAAGGTAAATTTTTTATAAATCTTACTAGCTTTGTAGCTTGTGGAACCATGATAGCATAGAAACAAACCTAAATTCTCGAACATTGTATTTGAACTTGAGATTAGTATGTATGTAGAAAATATGGAAAATAGCTTGTAAGTTGTATGATATCTTCTGCATTTTGTTTCCTATGGTTGGAACTTAAATTTTTGTTCATGTGCAAGGTTATTTTCAATTGTTGTTTGTTGACAACTCTCGCTTGCCTAGATTTTGGTAACTATTTTGTTATTCACATGTAACTGATCACTTCCCAAAAATTGAACACCATTGTAGGAACCTTGTATGAGAAATACCTATTTGTGTGTTAATTCCTTGTTTCCCAATCATGTTTGTTCTACACTTTAGATTTGTAGTTGACTCATGCATATATTTGAAAGAATACCAAAGCAACCCATACAATACCACTTTGAATTCAATTATTCCTTTTGTTGATTTGCAAGCAACAAATTCGAGATTCCAGCCTGATACATGTTTGGGAATAAGTACAACTTATGATAGGCCAAGTATGGTTAATTCTAAGTTGATCAATAAGGTTTCAACCTCTTATGCCATGGTAAGAAATTTTTTCTCTAATAAATACACAGTCATAGTTGAGCCTTATGATTAACCATTAGCTCAATACTACATATTTATATAAATGGAGATGTGCAATCAAATTATTTGAGAACACGTGAATCCATGGAGATGATTAAATATAAAATTCAATATTGGTCGAACTGTTTGTAGTATATTAAATTCATGTTCCTGCAAGCAGAAGTGAAGCCACCATCTACTGCCAAATTATGACTGCTGATGAACCCTCTTCACTGGTCATAAACAGAGTTGCTAGAGCACTCGTGTCATTGATAGTAGTGCTTATCCCCTACAAAATACTTCCATACAAAGCACAATTAAACCCACCTCCTTTTCAATCATGTGATCTCTGATGATCTTCCTGTAGGACGCCACCAACATCTCAGATGGGACACCATGGGGAGATATACAGTTCACACGCATTTCATGCTCACCCAATTCACATATCGATCTCTTCACCAGCACTATGATGGTTTCCTTGGTAAGGGTATAAAATTAGGGTGCCAAGCCTCCCATGAGGGTTGTTGAGATCAAATTACATATCATGGATCCTGTGATTGTGGTCACCAACATCTCCCTTGTTGTGCATTTGATGTCGTGGAGGACCCCTTTCACATTCACCATTATTACCGCGTTAACGTTGTCTATGTTCAGCTCCAAGATGACTGTATTGTTGAGCATTATGTCAATGAAACCTATGAGTTGAGTGCCTCGTCCAATGTTGTTTCCACATCATCTCCTTTAGAGACATCACAATGTATGCAAATTGTAATATTCCCAATTAGCAGCAGCTAATTGGAAATATGAATTTTGATCAATTTTGCCTTATATAATTAAATTATAAATAAAAGTGAGTAGAGGGGGACATAACTCACTCTAAAAATAAATTTCACTCCCTAGTAGACACAACGTTGCGACTTAAGGGGGAGCCAAGGGGGGCCACACACTACGTTGGTTTTGGAGGGAAACCAATGCTATAAAAGATGGAGGAGCCTCCTCATTTGGGCATTCTTGTTGTTGATGATATTTGAGCTAGACTTCTGTCTTCTTGAGCACGCTGGCTGTTTAGCCTGTCTGAAACACTGTTTAGTGCGATTGAGTGTCTCCGGTCGGAGATCTCGCCCTTAGCCCTGGGGGACTTCGAGTGCCTGCTCGGGCAAGGTCTTTTCTACAGTTTTCAGCGGAGGATTTGGTTGTTGATTTGCGGAGGAGCTGGGCTTCTTTTGGGTGACTGCGCAGTCCCTAGGAGAGGGGACGCAGTTCTTGGAGGAGGTATTCTATTGCGGGGTTTTTCTGCAGGAGATTCAGTGAGATTCGGTGCGGAGGTTCAGTCTTTAGCAGTGGGAGATTTTCCGGGAAGTTTGTGGCCCGATTTCAGCATATATCATTTGGCATCTGCGCTGGGCCTGGAGGGACATCGTTTTTCCTGGAGGTGGGTTTCTGGGTTTTGTCCGGGGTGGTGAGTTCAGGTGGTTTGCCGATTTTCAGCTCATTCCGGCAAGGGGATCAGCCCCTAGCTTCGGTTCATTACGACAGAGTTAGGCAGTTTTCTTGAAATTGGGGCACGGTCTAAGCAGTATTTGTGCAGAGGGGGTTCTCACTTACCTTAGTAGAGTGGTTGCTATCATTAAGTCATATTATATTTCTTTATATTAGGATTAATAAATGAAAAACATTCCAGCAATTTTATGATGGTATTTTCTTCTCATATGTCCCCCCACCGTACATTTTTCTATCTGCATTGTGTATATATTCTTTGTTCTTTATACAGGATATTGGGTCAAGTGGCCACTACACCAGCTCAGGCACATTGCCGGTGGCGACACTCCCAGTCATTAAGGGTGGGGTCTTAAGACCCACGGGTATCTGGGAGTGACGTCGCAACCAGTTCAACAAACTGAGACAAGAGCGTTTCATATTTACCCAGGACCTCATGAGGCCAACACTAACCTGAGATGTGGGCCCACCACACTCTGGCGATCTGAGCCTGAGACTCGACTTGATACCACAAAGGCCCAACCACTACACCAAAAGCTCGAACTGTTAGTGAGGGCGACATCCCAGGGTGTTAAGGGTGGAGTCTTAAGGCCCACCGGAGCATCTCGAGGACGGCAGCTAAACAACCCCGCAGCTAAACAGCCTCACAGACCCCGGCAGCGTGTCAAGGCCCACCGGACCCTCAACAGGGAGGCTGCCCTAAACAGGGATATTACACAAATGGCACGGTGAATGGTTTATTGGCGCAGTTATTTCCCACATCATCCAAGATGCCTGCCACAATCACCTTTGCTCCGTTCTCTGAAATATTCTTGCTGTGGCTACCCCTATTCCTCTTGCTTCGCCTATTATTATGGCCACCTTTCCTTTCAACCATCATATAGTATCAATTTCCAAATGGTGTATTTTATCAATTCCCCAATGCCATGATGAAAAATAAATGACAAATGTTGAAATTTGAAATCAAATAACCATTCTACTTGAAACATAATCTTACAAAAAGTTTGATGTCATTCACAGAAATTAGAAACATTAATATTGCTAAAGAATTAGGTTTGGGAATTTTGTTTTTCATTTTTGTTTCTTTGAGAAGGATTAAGCGAGGCACCAAAAAAATGCAGTTTCCTTTACAATCCAAATCCAACTTAAAGCACTGGAAAATATGCTGAAATGGATGTTGTTTGATGTCATCCATCCATTTGTAGTTGTCAAAACCTTAGGTATATGTAATACTTCATTTCAAAAAATTGATTTTAGAGTCTTCTTATAATGCAACATTAAATTATGTAAAAAATAGGTTATGTGAAGGTTAAGTTGATCAAATGAGAGGTGAAAATCCAATTGTATGTATGGGAAACCTTAGAGGAGAATCTATTAATTATTTCTTTAGGAAGGAGTAAGGTTAGGCTGAGCAAATGAAATGAACCTGGGTGAAATGTGTATGTACAAAGTAGGGTATGCGAAGGTTAAGTTGAGCAAATTAGATGTACAAATCCAACTATATGTATGAGAAACCTTAGAGGAGAATATGCTACCTATTTCTTTGAGAAGGATTAAGGTTAAGCTGGGCAATGAAATGAACCTGGGTGAACTGTATATATGGGAGATACTGGAGGGGAGTCTACTAACTATATTTTTTAGAAGGATTAAAGTTAAGTTGAGGGACTGAAATGTCTAGATCCAGGCCAACTTTATGTATGGGAAACCTTGAAGGAGAATCTACTAACTATTTCTCTGAAGGATTAAGGTTAAGCTGAGAAATTGAAATGCTTAGATCCAACTGTATGTATGGGAAACCTTACAGGAGAATGTACTAAGTATTTATTTGAGAAGGATTAAGGTTAAGCGAAGCAATTGAATGAACTAGTTAAATTCTCAATAACATTAGTATCTAGCTGGTTGAACTAGTTCCTCTGATCCATTTTCTTGATTATCTACAATCTTTGATCTTATATGTGCAAGGAAATTGAATTGTACATTATTTGAATCTGCTAGAAGCTTCAATTTCTTATTTAATTTTTTGTTATTTGTAGTTTAACAAAAAAAACTCTAGCTCACATGCACTAAATATCTAGTCACTAAATATTTGTTATGTATGTGATCCATTTTCTGGGCCACCAAAATATGAATATACGCGAGAAGCCTATTCTAGTGGCACCATTAAGATCAAACTTATTCCTCAAATAGGTAACTAGAACATTTTACTAGTTCCTACTATGCTCTAATGTGTTATGGAAACTTACATCCTATTCTTACAGTTATTGAAGAGATTCAAATGCTCAGGAAATGATACTGAAATATGAAATATTGAAGTAACATAGAGTTAACTCAATGAAGTAGGAGCATAAGAAACATATGTTCATACTATGCTAGACATTTTTATAACATTAGAGAGCTGAAAAAACTGCTCCTTTGTGAAGGACACATTTTCCAACATTCTCAATGAGAAACGCCACCCTGTAAAGTCATCTATTAACAAATTTTGGTCATCTCTAGTTGTTTTATCTATAGTGATATTTTTGGTGGCTAGTTGGATTGTTAAGGCCTATTAGAATGGAGGAAGACAAATTTCCAAAGTAAATGTCATCCAAAATGATACCACTTCTAGTAGTTCACCAAAAACACAACAATATGGTCATAGAAGCCGCATGAAAGTGCAACATATTCGTGCAAGCTCTCTAGCCCAAACAAAGAGATTTTGATGTTAAATAGTTCAGTTGATACCCTCTTAATTGCTTAAGTTGGGTGGAAATTAACTTCTAGCCAAAAAAAAAACAAATTGTATTAATATTTTACATCATGATATCATTCAGAGAGGGCCTAAACCAATATCCCATACTTTATTCTTTACTGGGTTGATATGCATTTTGGAATAGTTTAGATTACTATTAAATATCCATCCATGGGGATGAATGCCATCTCTAAATGTTGTGAACCATCCCTTGTGTTACCTTGGTTGAAAAAAATATATATGTATTTCTTTGTAGAATCACCCAACTTCATGGATATTTTGATTAACCCTTATATATGATTAACAGTAGGTCAGGTAATCAACCAGTAACTCTAAAGAACCCAATTGTGGGAGTAGATCCCACAACCTTCCTTTGGTACCATCACCTTTCACAGAGAGTGTCATCTAATTGAGCTAAATATTGGAAGTTTCCTAGACAATCAATGTATACAATTGTTAATTGATTTTAGGTTTGTATACATGCTAAAATTTACTTCAAGTACAAATGAGCTTATAGGTTTATATGTATGTGTGTATATATATCTCATAGGGCTCACTGAATCTGAATTTAATATTTACCTAACTAGTCATCTATACAGTTGCTTTAAGTCTGTATACATGCTTTTTAGTATGCGTAAGGTTGAATATGAGGCTGAGATTTATTTATCTAGGTACAAATGAACTCATATATCCTTAGAAATACTAAATGGAAGTGGAGTTTAGATTTAACAACACCCAAAGCTATTTGTTGTGATCTAGTGTAAAGTGCAACCCTTGTTATTATGATGATCAAACATAAAAAATCCAACAATTGTGCTTTTCGTGATAATGAAGTTGACCAGATCTTCCCAAGATGAGGGGTGGCGTTAATGAGATAAACATAAATACTATGCAAACTATAAATTCCAATCCACGTGCTAGTTTAAATTCAGTCATTACTTACGAGTCCAGGTGCAAGGGTAAATTTGACAGAGTAGAAAACCCTTAGTTATAGTTTTGTAGCCGAAGGTAATCTTCTTATAAAGTTGATGCTATAAGGATTTCCACTCTCTCTAGTCAAAAGGTCTTGACCAACCCTCCAAAAAAAACAAAAAACATCCAAAGTCAACTTATACAACTAAATATTTTTTTGTTTAAAATATTGCATTAGATTTATTATGATTGTTATCTTTGAACCTTTATACAATGTATAAGATTGGGAGGTTCCTACCCACATGTGTAGAAATGTTATTCACGACAAAAATATTCAATCTTTGTTTGGACATGCTTGGGAGTCTGCAACAATACATAGTCGAGGGGATATTATGAATGGATTGATAGTAGTTACCATGTCCTAGTTTGCAGATGTAGTTCTGTAGTTTCAAGTGCCACTTCACAGGTTCATAGTGTATGCAAGTTATATCTACTCTGAGCCCTACATTGGGTTTATTTGTTGCAGTGAAATAAAGACTACTAAATGTTAATATAAGTGAATCTATATTAGTTAATGTTGTGCAAGTTTCAACTTTAAAAGTTTATAGAATATAGTTTTCTTCCAAATATATCTGATTGTTGAATACCTTGGGAGGGTTGTCGACCTAGTAACTCTTGTTTTTTTTGATAGAATGTATATTTTTGACATCCCTGAAAACAGTTTAATCCTCTTACATTAAGTTCTAATGTTAATATGGATTTGTAGGTTTGAGGACCTGTAAACCTCTATAAAGAATGCCCATTTTTAAGTAATTCTTTTTTACAATTTTACTGAAGTCAAATCTATAGATTGCAAAGAGTGTTGGATTTTGTCACTGGAAGGGGTCTAGACTTTTAGTTTTTTGATTGACTGTTGTGACAATTCTTGTTTGAGACGCAACATTATAATATGTTGAGGAAAAAATGTTCCTAATGGTATGGGTCTTAAAACTTATGTTCATGATGCTTTCATTAAAAGAAAATATGTTTGTGTCCCTAGATATTGTGACAATGTTGTTGAGTGCTATGAAAACTCATGCTTCAGATATAATGATGTTGTGGACAATAAGTTCTCATGTGCTATATTTTATAATCATGATGTTTTATTCATAGAGAAGATTGTAGCTGTTTTTGAATGTCGAGCTTCTAGAATGGTCTGTGGACATCTAATGTCTATAAAGGTACTTGAATTTTTAAAAATGCTTTAGTTCTTCTTTTCGCAAACCTACAATTTGTTTTATGAATGCTTGCATGACTTTGGGTTATAATAGGAAGTGTTTTGGGAAGATCTACAGACTATGTAGACAATGCCTTGCACATCTATAAAGTGCAAATGATGCTTGCATGTTTCATTTTTGTAAGGGGTTGAATTATGAATCTTTTGTTAAATGTTGTATAACATGGAGTGTAATCTTCACATGTACCAAAGTTTAAGCATAAATGCATAGATGCATGTGTAATCCATTGTTATTGGCGAAAACATTGCTTTATGGCTGGTTCCTTACAGAAGAGTGGCCTCGCTAAAGATCTGATCCAGGTGGATATTGGTGGCCACCCACCTATTCCACTTGGGGCCCCACCATTGTTTCTTTCAATATTTCAATTTCCTTAATTGTAGCACAATTTACTATTTTTAGCATTTTTTCGGGTCCTAAACTTTTGGAGCTGTTTTTAGGCCCTAAACGACTTTTTTTTGGGAAAATGGGAGCAACATGTAAGTTTCTTCGATGAATATCACATAAAAAGTTGTATTCCTCAGATAGATATTTCTAACGAGGTACTGAGTGCGTCAAACAGAGATCGTATGCCAAAGTTGCGTCCCCGGGAAGTTGATGTATCAATTTACCCAAACGGGGCCCATATTTTTGGTGTTTCATATCCTAGGGTTTGATTTTTGGATGTTTAGGGTTTTACATTGTTTCTCAATAAAAATAGGCCCTCAAGCCTCATTATAACACAGTTCAGAGGCCTATACCCACCACATCTCTTCTCAGAGATAAGTTACCAACACCCTAGCTAGTTTATTTCAATTCCGTCTGTAAACAAATTTCAATTCTTTGATATTAATGAAATGAAGTGTTATTTCCACTGCATATTTGTATTTATGGTTATATGTGTATTCTATTGCGTTCCTGCATAAATTCGGATTGATGGTATCAGAGTGGTCTTCTCTTTATTGATCCTTCTTTTCATGTCCCTAACGAGGTCAGGGTATAAGGAGTTAGGGCTCGATCTGGTTGAACCTTTGCAAGATCAGCCTCACACACCTTGATGACTGCCCATGGGGGATGAAAATATAGACGAGGGAGCAGGATATCCTATCAAAATATTTCTCAATGATGCCCTTAAAAAACAAAGGAACGCGATGATGGATAACTTTTCCCAAATCCTTCAACGACTACCCACTGGTGGCACATCTGCATCCAACAACCACTCTGGAGGCACAACCCATTTTAAGGTACAAGTAAACTTTGGCATTCCCATATTTGATGGCCAAATATAGGCATACACCATAAATAGATGGTTGAATATATTAGAAGTATATTTCTTGGTTCATGACTTTTTCGACTGGGAGAAGATTATTTTTTCACTCCTCAAAGCTGCCCTCCATGTCAAGGATTGGTGGGAAACCTACTGTGAGAAAAAGGACGAGGGGGAACCCTCTCTATTCTCACTCATACCCACTTGAAATTCTTTTCGAGACGCCATAATGGAACAATATTATCCGATGGGGAGCTATGAGGACAAGTACATACAATGGACTATGTTGCGACAACAAAGGGATCAAGATGTGCATGAGCTGATGAATATGTTCCATAACCTGCACAAAAATTTGGGTGTCAAAGATTCAGAGAAACATTTGGTGCTAATGTACCGCAGTTGTCTGCATAGATACATTCAGGAGGAAATGGAGTTCCTTGACATCTCCTTGCTTAGTATGGCATACCGGTATGCTACTAAGATTGAGCAGAAATTCAAACAAAATAAGTGATACTTTGGATCTGCGAATCAAAGTAAGGGAAAGGTCACTGAAAGGTGCCCCCAAACCGCAGAACAAATGACAAAGGCAAGGCATGGTGGCCCAAGACAACCTACCAAAGCTGCAAGCAATGAACAACACTGCGAAGCTAAAGAAGGACACGGGAAAGTGGTGTGAGTTCCATAAGAGCTCCACTCACAACACAAGTGAGTGTCGGGCCAAGCAGTCACTAGTGGCCGAGATGAAGGCTTCTGAATTAGATGCATAGTCTAACTTTGAATAAGAACCTAACAAGGGGAATGACAAAGGGAAGCATATTATCGATGTGGAGCCCAACGCCACCGTTTGCACCACAAAGATAAAAAACAAGGAACCAGAAGATCTAGAGGAGGAGGAGCGTCTCTTCCACTCCATATGTGGGTAAAGGTTTCCCCGCTACAATTAATTGTTGATAGTGGGAGCCAAAAGAACCTCATTTTAGTAGAGGTTGTGAAGTGGTTGGGCTTGCCGACCACAACACACCCACAACCATACACCATCGGGTGGCTTCACCAAGGACGGGATCTCCACATCAGCCAACAATGTCGCCTTCCCTACAACATCAAGCCCTTCACGAATGAGGTATTATATGACATTGCTTCTCTTGACATTTATGATGTATTATTAGGACAACCATACTTTTGGAAGCGACATGTTGTGTATGAGTCCCGACCTCGCGCTATTATTGTTACTTTGGGAAATAAGTTGTACGGGATACTAGAGGTACCACCACTTGCCGCTATCTCTTTGGTTATTGCAAAACAATGTAGTAAGCTCACTTCCAAAACTGTGAAATTTGTTTTCCTGATGATTCGCCCTTAGGGCAAGAAGAATACTGTGGCCATGAACTCCAAACAGGGCTTCTCTGCACGACAACAACAAATGGACAAGGTCGTGGAGGAGTACGGGGACATCTTCACCTCACTCGCAAGGGTGCCTCTGCATTGTCAGGTCAAGCACCCCATCGATCTGACCCCAGGTGCGTCGTTTCCCAATGGATGGATCTATCGGCACTGTACTCTGGAGAACGATGAAATCAAGAGGTAAAATCAGGAGCTGTTGAAGAAAGCTCACATCTGAGCGAGTTCATTGCCCTGTGGGAGCCTGATCGTGTTGGTACAGAAGAAAGACAGGACTTGGAGACTTTGCATTGTCTATCGAGCGTTGAAAAATATCACTGTCCGGAATATGTACCCCATCCCACAGATCGATGACATTCTGGACCAACTTAAAGGGGAAATTTTTTTCAGTAAGATCGACTTGAAGTCCGAGTATCACCAGGTACCAATAGAACCCTCCGATGTGTGGAAGACTACCTACAAAGTCAAGGAGGCCCATTTCAAATGGCTGGTCATGCATTTCGGTTTGAAGAATTCTCACACAACCTTCATGAGGTTGATCGATGATATCTTGCAGCCATTCACCATCTCATTTGTAGCAGTGTACTTGGATGACATCTTGATCTTCAGCCAGAATTGGGAAGAGCACCTCCACCACATCCGACAGGTCCTCCAAACACTGCAATAACACAAGTTGTGTGCCAATTTGGAGAAGTTCACTTTTGGCATGACCCAGGTTCAGTATCTGGGATACATTATTGATGAGAGGGTGATGCATGTGGATCCAATTGAGATCCAAATCATTTAGGATTGGCCAGCCCCAACCACTTTGACAGAGCTTCGCAATTTTCTGGGTCTTGCTAATTTATACTGCAGGTTCATGTTGGAATTATCTCATATCACTTGGCCCTTGAGTCAAGTCACCAAGGGAGAAGCCAAAGAAAAATTCTTTTGGTCAGAATCTCAACATAAGGCGTTCGTAGAATTGAAACATCGCCTCTACTCTGCCCCAATGCTCACATTACCAGAATTGCAACAACCATTTGAGATCGAGACAAATGCCTCTGACTATGTTATTGGGGTAGTTCTTACTCAACAGGGACATCCAGTGGCATATCATAGTGAGACACTGTCCGACACAGTCCGCAAGTATCCCACTTATGACAAAGAAATGTATTCCATTGTGCAAGCTTGCTGACAATGGAAGCATTATATTTTGAGGAAGGAAATCGTCGCCCACACAGATCACTGACCCCTACAGTTCATATAGACACAAGGGAAGTTGCAGAATGATCGCCATTAGAAGTGGTCCACATATATGCAACAGTTTCATTTGAACATCAAGTACAAGAAGGGCAACACCAATAATGTTGTATACTGCCTCAGCCGACCATTGATCATGGCGTTAACCACCGTTCTCAACTCTTATGGGCACGATACTTCTGATTGGTTGCTTCTCTACAAGAGCGATCCAAAATTTGGCCACACATACAAAACATTCTTGGAGGGTACACAAGTTCCAAATTTCCACCTCCAGGATGCACTACTATGTCACCTGGGACACCTTTGTGTTCCTTCAAGTGAGCGTGCCAAGATAATTTGGGAAGCACACTACAGTCAGGTCGCTGGGAATTTCAGGGTCGAGAAAATAGTGGCAGTACTGGAAAAGTATTTCTATTGGTCGAACCTTCGACATGATTTCAGGAAGTACATCAGATCCTACACTACTTGCGCCATTGCCAAACTGACCATCAAGAAGCAAGACCTTTATACTCCGCTACCTACCCCTAGTCGACCTTGGGAATCCATCTCCATGGATTACATGTCGGGGCCTTCCTTCTACTAAGCATGGAAACGAATTTGTTTTTGTGGTCGTCGATAGATTCTAAAAGATGGCCATTATGGCGGCCTGCAAGAAGAATATCACAGCATAACCCACTGCTAAACTCTTCTTTGAGTGTGGGTGCACTTTGGGATAACACAATCTATCATCTCAGAACAGGATAGCAAGTTCCTGAGCACATTTTTATTCAGGCTTTGGTCCATGTTGGACACCAAGCTCACCAAGTCCAAAACTTTCCATCCCCAAACTAATGGCCAAAGAGAGGTTGTCAACAGGATGATCATACACATTCTGCGCATGTAAAATTCAATGCATGCATGCACATGGCATGAGAGCCTTCTCTGTGTACAACACAGCTATAATTGGGTTCTCCATAGCTCAACCGCCCACAACCCCTTTCAGATGGGCTTGGGATTCCAACCATTGTGTCCCATTTATGTAGCCATGCAATTTGCGGCTACTCAAGGCGATTCAGCTCATGTCTAGTCTGAAGCTAACAAAGAAAAAAACTTCATTGAGCACATTCAACACATCTGCCAATAGGTTCATGACATATTGGTCAGAGCTAATGCTATGTATAAGCAACGACATGATCAACATCGTGTGCCACACAGCTTCTAGGTGGGCGAGAAACTGTGGCTACATTTGCAGAAGGAGCACCTCGCTGGACCCCACCGCAAGTTTAGCCCACTCCGATATGGGCGGTACACCATCAACAAGGCTGTAGGGGCCAATACCTTCGAGCTCAATATTCCACCATTCCTCGGCCTGCACCCAGTGTTTAATGTGGTTTGCCTTTGGCCCTACTTACCACCTCTACTGGACACCTCCGACATTGCATAACAACTCACACCAATAGAGTTAAACCCAGACTGCATGGAACATACCACCACAGATCATATCATGGACATGCAAATCAAGAATGCTCGCCAACACAAGATCAAACTGTATTGGGTTTTCAAAGCTAGCCAACTCCTAGACAAAGACAAGTGGTTGACCAGGGACCAAGTTCAACAGAAGTTTCCTCATCTCATGGAGGAACTCAACATAATGGGGACCATTGATTCCTGAGGAGGGAAGAATGATCCAGGTGGATATTGGTGGCCACCCACCTATTCCACTTGGGGCCCCACCATTTTTTCTTTCACTTTTTTTTTTTTCAGTTTCTTTAATTGTAGCACAATTCACTATTTTTAGCATTTTTTCGGGTCCTGAACTTCCGGAGCCGTTTTGAGGCCCTAAACAACGTTTTTTGGGAAAACCAGGAGCAACATAGAAGTTACTTTGTTTTTTCTCACATCAAAAGTCATATTCCTTAGATAGATATTTCTAACAAGGTACTGAGCGCATCAAACATAGATCGTATGCCAAAGTTGTGTCCTCGGGAAGTTGATGTACCAATTTACCCAAACGGGGCCCATAGTTTTGGCGTTTCATCTCCTAGGGTTAGGTTTTTGGTTGTTTAAGGTTTTCCATTGTTTCTAAATAATAAATAGGCCCTCGAGCCTCATTGTAACACATTTCATAGGCTCGTAGCCGCCACATCTCTTCTTAGAGACAAGCTACCAATGCCTTAGCTAGTTTATTTCCATTTTGTTTGTAAACAAATTTTAGTTCATTGATATTAATGAAATGAAGTGTTATTTCCATTGCATCTTCGTATTTATGATTATATGTGTATTTTGTTGCATTCCTACATAAATCCGGATCAAGATCATCGCTACATTTTAATTTTTGACACAATAATACATCATAGCTAAGAAAATTCATCCCATCAAGGAAAGATGTTAAAAATGTAATATGTTACCATCTTAAGAGTTATGAATGAATATGTTTCACCTTCATAGTTTCAAATTTCAAGCACTTGACCAAAACACCATTATGACTTGTAAAGATTGTTCAGAGGTAGGAAGTGTAGAAATAGAGCTTTATCCCTTCATATGGTGTACATAACGTGTAATAAAATGTTATGAATTAATATGTCTGACCTCCATTGTTGCAAATTTCAAGAACTAGACCAAAAAACCATTATGACTTGTAAAGATTGTTCAGAGAGAGGATGTGTAGGGATAGAGCTTTGTCCCTTGCCAATATGGCGTACACAATATGTAATAAAATGTTATGAATGAATATGTTTGACCTTCACAATTTCAAATTTCAAACACTTGACCAAAACACCATTCTGAATTTGTAAAGATTGGTCAGAGGCAGGAAGTGTAGGAATATAGATTTTTTTTCTCCCCAATAGCGTGGGCACAACTTGTAATAACATTAAATTCATATATTACATAAAATGAAAATTAATCAATCTAGATGACATATTGGAAAAATTACCAAACTCCCAAACTAGACATTTATGCATCCCACAATTTTATGGACTTACTCATAAACCTTTGTTATAATCCTAAGCATATATTATGTTTACCGAGCTAAGATTTTTCATATCCTGGTATGTTTGAGAGATTTTTTCAATGTGGTGTAATGATTTCTTTCGAAATAATACATACAAAACACAACAAGTACCGATGCTTATTATTAATCTCAAAAATGAAAAGAATGTAGAGGAACCAAGTACCCACTCTCTACAAGGGTTTTGGGCTTCAAAGTGGAAATCTTGAAGACCCTTCCATGGCCCAGGGTGTTGTTGGGTCCTCATATGAATTAATATGTCTGACCTCCATTGTTGCAAATTTCAAGAACTAGACCAAAAAACCATTATGACTTGTAAAGATTGTTCAGAGAGAGGATGTATAGGGATAGAGCTTTGTCCCTTGCCAATATGGCGTACACAATATGTAATAAAATGTTATGAATGAATATGTTTGACCTTCACAATTTCAAATTTCAAACACTTGACCAAAACACCATTCTGAATTTGTAAAGATTGGTCAGAGGCAGGAAGTGTAGGAATATAGATTTTTTTTCTCCCCAATAGCGTGGGCACAACTTGTAATAACATTAAATTCATATATTGCATAAAATGAAAATTAATCAATCTAGATGACATATTGGAAAAATTACCAAACTCCCAAACTAGACATTTATGCATCCCACAATTTTATGGACTTACTCATAAACCTTTGTTATAATCCTAAGCATATATTATGTTTACCGAGCTAAGATTTTTCATATCCTGGTATGTTTGAGAGATTTTTTCAATGTGGTGTAATGATTTCTTTCGAAATAATACATACAAAACACAACAAGTACCGATGCTTATTATTAATCTCAAAAATGAAAAGAATGTAGAGGAACCAAGTACCCACTCTCTACAAGGGTTTTGGGCTTCAAAGTGGAAATCTTGAAGACCCTTCCATGGCCCAGGGTGTTGTTGTGTTGTTGCCACAATAAGGGCCTACACACAAAGATCTCTTGGTGGATTCCATTAGCACTCTTTTTCTCCCATCCTATCCAACAACTCGGACAGGTATTTCTCTTTAACTTTGATGTTCAAATTCTGTCTTTATGAAAATCAAGGTTCCATTAACTGAGTAGATTTTAAAAGAGAAAATATAACCTAGGACACCATCTTTTGCACCTTGAAATTTCTTCATATCATCAGATTTATATGTATATTGGGAATATAATATTTGAGGAAATGGGATGTTGATTTTTGACATAAAATAACCAATTGGGGTTTGATATATCGGGTGCTTTTGATTTGATTGTCACTATTTTTGTGTTGGGTTGAATTATGAATATAGATATACAAGAATATTGGTCTTGAATATGGGGTCAAATAATCAAAGGATGAAATTCTTAGTCGGTATCGTTGGGATTATTAGCAAACTTAGCATAACACTCGCTTAAGGTATATATGTCTATATAAACATTAACATCCTTGTCTTCATAATACATCCATGGCCTTGGTTGGTTATGGTTTAGTTATTGATTGGGCAAGAAATTAACCTACATGCTTTTTACTTTCAATAAGTTCTATATGGAAATAAACTAGACTGATTTTTTGTAATAGGGATTTTATATCACTTCAACCTTTAAAGCTCATTTGGTTGCATGGAATGCTTGATTTGTTCCAGATTCATGGATGACGCCAAACCTTTCTTACAATTTGTTGTATAGATTGTTAATGGCTGCTCTGATTCTCGATATTTTGAGGAGATTTATGAGTATCATACTATATACAATGTATTCTTTTACATTTACTTTTTCTTCCTATACTTATATTGGACCCTTTTCTTCATTGTGTTCCAATTCTTTATGACTATAATCTTATACAATGTAGAGGGTTTCTTGGACTGGTTCAACCTCCCATTCCTCCCTTTCTTCCTCACTGCATTATTGATACTCTAGATATATGCTCGAGTAAGACTAGATCCTTTTTCTTCGTCGTGTTCCAGTTCTTCCTTATTATCCTTTCATACATTATAGAGGGTTTTCTTTCATTGGTTCAACCCTTTTTTTTTCTTTCCTTTATATCTTCCTACACCATTGGTAACGTATGAGTTATTATGATTTTTAAGCTTGATAAACTATTCATGGGTCATTTGTGGACATGAACATATATTTCATTTCATTTATTTTCTATTTAATGAATTATATTCTGTTATTTTGTTCTAAAAACTATTTGGTACATGGGACTGCCCAACTCGGGCTTCTCTATTTATTTCAGATGGATTTATTGGTTTTGTAGGCTTGGCATATTTGTCACCCAGAAGCAGGGAAAGTATTTGAAGCATTGTGTTTTACCCAAAATAATTCCATTATAGCAAATGGGTTTTATCCACAATTGATGTTGAGGTGTAAGTCCAATCAGGTTATGTGGAATCTGTGTTGTTTTTCTTTGATTTGGGTATACTTTTTCATATTTCTTTAATTAATTTTTAATGGAATTTCGATGATATTTGTTTTGTTCAACAATTGTTTGGTTCCTAAGATTTCCTGGATGGATTGATTTCTAAGGGTTTTAAGCCATGTTACATCATGGTTTATATGTGTCATGTATGTGTGTTTCTTATTTCTCCAATAAGTTTTTGGTGGCATTTGGATAGTAATAGTGTTTTCACATATATATTTGGTTGCTTAGGGTTGTTTGCTAGCTTGATTTCCAATGGTTTAAAATATTGTCACATTATAGGGTATTTTGGTTTTGTATGTTTTTCTGTGTTGTGCGTATGTTGGGTTCTTATTTCATTAATTATTCCTCAAATGGAATTTGGATGATAATGTTTCTTTCATAGTTGGTTAACTATCAAGAGTTTATGGTGAGATTAATTTCAAGGGATTATTTTTTTTGTTTTCTCTTTGTGGGGTGTCTGTGTTATGTGTGCCTTTTGTGAAGTGTTTATCTTAGCTTCTTGTCAAGATTGTTTTATCTTTCTTTTTTTTTTACTTTTCTTTTTGAGTTGGTCTTCGAGGGTCAAATAAATTAATGCTTATTGGGCATCCACTTTCCAACTTGTGTAACTTGAGGTCACATGCCTCTGAAAATAAAAAAAATCCAGTGAAGTTGACCTTTAGTTGAAGGTTGTGGAAATGTTCGTTTCAAGTGTGTGTTTTATGGAAACTAATGATATCCCTACTTTTTATGATAATGATTGCAGGAAATAAACCCCAAGTAAGTTATGGTGTTTTTGTTACTTAATTCTTATTTTGGCATCCATTCCCTTTTGGAGTTTTCATTTTAATTTTAAGGGCTTTGCAGGAATGTGTTTAATCCTCTACATTCTAGTACATTTTTTTAATAAGTCTTTCCTTGCTTTAATTGTCCTTTTGAGATTAATTATTATTATATGTTTTTTGCATCAAAGGTTATGATAGATTTGGATCTTTCACATATATGTTTTTAATTTTGTGCATTGCCTTTTGGAGTTTTGATTTTATTTTTAATGTTTTTGTATCCTTTTGTAGCTTCTTGTGGCTTTGCTGCGTGTTTCTGTAGCCATGCAGCCTATTTCTGCAGCTCTCATCTTTTATAGAGGGTTTATGATGAAGAACACATACATTGTTCGATGATGCTAGGGATAAAAAAAATATTGAGTAGACATAGAGCCACATTGCACGAAGATTGATTAGCAAGACTCTTGAACAAGTTGATTTGCTATACAAGGCCAATCGACTGCAATGGTAGGTTTGCTTGCAACAATTCATTGTTCAGGTCAATGATTTGATAACGATGCTTATTAGGAGGAAATCTTCAGTTTTTAGAGGATGGAGAGAAATTTAATAGAGATTAAACTTTACTATTTTACAATTTTCCCTCCTTTTCCAGATTTAGGTTAATTGGCATAGTGGAATTAGAGTTATTTGTATTTCTTTTCATGGTATGCTATCCTTTCATGTCTTGTTTATCACCGTTGGAAGTGTTTGATAAAACATAACTTGAGAAATACATTGATTAAGATGGGCTTCCTTTTTTTGAAATGCCTGATGTGAGGGTATTTTACTCTATTAGCAGGGATTTGTATTTGATTTATGAGGGCTACACTGTTAACAAGGAATTGTATATTAATCTTTAAGAAAACATAGTAAAAAATATTTTGAAATAAATACTACATCTCAATTTCAAAATTGGCCATCTCGATAATTATTTCATATATATGTTGTTTGGAATGTAAAGAAGGGGGACATCAATACCTCCCTCTATTAAAGGTATTGGCGACAGTGAAAAACCATTGAAGAAAGTACATTGGCACTACTTATGATGCTCTAAATGTTTGAAACAAAAAAATAACCTCGGGTATTATCAAAGCAGCTCACTAGTGTGTTATGATGGTTGAGAAATATTGAGTTAAAAAAAAAGCAGAAAAGTGTATCGTGAAATAATCTTCAATTCTAAACATATGGAAATTACTAGTTTGTTCTTAAGTTTGGCTAGACTAATAGAGCTAATACCAAAGTCACCATAGCTTAGACATGTATGAACTTACATGCCTAGTAGGTAAGATGTCAATGGGATACACCGAGGCGAGTTGGAGTAAGGCTAGTTGTAGATTCAAATTTTGATACTTGCCTAAGACCTTTATTGCAGGCTCTTAAGTGTCAACATTGGTTTAGTGCATTGACTGTGTTAGCTGAGGTATCCACACTAACTTGTGCCCAAAGACATTGATCTACATTTATTTTCTTAAAATGTGTATTTTGGTGTTGTAAAACCATTGTTTATATTATTTTACAAATTTATTGTTGTATGGATCATGAGAGATTTACCATGGAAAATTTTGGTTCATGCTTTTGGGGTTTTGGGATAGTTGGACAAAGAGAAGCCTAACCCAACAATATTTTTTAAGGCATGCGAATTTCTAGGGTTTTAGGATACGTGGAAGCACAAAAGCCCAACCCAAAAATATTTTGTAAGGCATGTGAATTTCTAGGAGTATTATTTAGGGTTTATGAAATCCAAACTCATGAATTGTAGGGAAGAAGGAAAGGTAATTGGAGACATTTAAGGTTGCTATTTGTCTCAGAGAAAGAAAAGAGGGAGAGGCTTTTGAAAAAGAGCTTGAGGAACAATGTAAGTAGGATAATTTTAGCAAGAGAAGAAAGGGAGAGGGAGCATCATCAGAAGCTAATAGAGAAAAATATAAGGGAAAGCAGAAGGAAAAGGAGCGCAAAAAGGCTGAGAAAGAGGAACACAGGAAGGAAAGGAAGAGAGAAACAATTAGAATGGGAAAGAGAAGAGCTCGGGAAGAGGAAGCTCGAGGAAAGGGATCAGTTAGAGAATGAGGAAGAGGTTTTTATGATAAGGGAAGAAGAACAAAAGGCAAATCAAATGAGGAGACATGAATATAATAGGTGAGGGGTGAGTGAAAAATCAATGCATCTTGATGAATTGTATGGGAGAGAGGGGAGATCAAATAATGAGAGGAAATTATATAGAAGACATCATGGAAGTATAGAAAAAAAAGGAAAGATTTTGGGGAGCGCGATGAAAGGAGGAAATAGAACATGCATGAAGATCAAATTGACCACCACAATGATGATGATGATGATGATGATGTCATGAAAATCAAGAGGTAAATTTATGGAAAGAATGAAGAGAGTGGCAGGAAGTTTGTAGATGAAAGTAGCAATGAAAATGATTTGAGGGATATGGGGAGTAACTCAAGGAAGCATGAGATAGGAAGTATGAAGATGATTCCATATTCATAAACGGGTTTAGGGGAGGAGAAGAAAATCCCATTGGAATAGTTACTAAAAGCTACTAGAGTTCTTCTAGAGGGCACCAAGGATGGTGACTTGTATAACTTAAGAAGATTGTTTCTTTATGTTGAAAATTTACCACTCTTAGTTCCACAAAGTGTGTTTTATGTTTATGATGCTCATTATGATTCTCACATCAAGTGAATATTTTGAAAGCTTTTTGTTGAATAGGTCATGAATGGAATTTTCTCTTCATTATACATGTATTTTCTATTTGATTTCACATTGGTTTTTTTTCATCAACAGATGGATCATCTTTGTGTTTTGCCTTACATGGTCCCTACTTCCTCGTTGATTGCAAGAGGAAAACAAGGTAAGAAAGAAGGTAATTTTTTTATAAATCTTACTAGCTTTGTAGCTTGTGGAACCATGATAGCATAGAAACAAACCTAAATTCTCGAACATTGTATTTGAACTTGAGATTAGTATGTATGTAGAAAATATGGAAAATAGCTTGTAAGTTGTATGATATCTTCTACATTTTGTTTCCTATGGTTGGAACTTAAATTTTTGTTCATGTGCAAGGTTATTTTCAATTGTTGTTTGTTGACAACTCTCGCTTGCCTAGATTTTGGTAACTATTTTGTTATTCACATGTAACTGATCACTTCCCAAAAATTGAACACTATTGTAGGAACCTTGTATGAGAAATACCTATTTGTGTGTTAATTCCTTGTTTCCCAATCATGTTTGTTCTACACTTTAGATTTGTAGTTGACTCATGCATATATTTGAAAGAATACCAAAGCAACCCATACAATACCACTTTGAATTCAATTATTCCTTTTGTTGATTTGCAAGAAACAAATTCGAGATTCTAGCCTGATACATGTTTGGGAATAAGTACAACTTATGATAGGCCAAGTATGGTTAATTCTAAGTTGATCAATAAGGTTTCAACCTCTTATGCCATGGTAAGAAATTTTTTCTCTAATAAATACACAGTCATAGTTGAGCCTTATGATTAACTATTAGCTCAATACTACATATTTATATAAATGGAGATGTGCAATCACATTATTTGAGAACACATGAATCCATGGAGATGATTAAATATAAAATTCAATATTGGTCAAACTGTTTGTAGTATATTAAATTCATGTTCCTGCAAGCAGAAGTGAAGCCACCATCTACTGCCAAATTATGACTGCTGATGAACCCTCCTTCACTGGTCATAAACAGAGCTGCTAGAGCACTCGTGTCATTGATAGTAGTGCTTATCCCCTACAAAATAATTCCATCCAAAGCACAATTAAACCCACCTCCTTTTCAATCATGTGATCTCTGATGATATTCCTATAGGACGCCACCAACATCTCAGATGGGACGCCATGGGGAGATATACAGTTCACACGCATTTCATGCTCACCCAATTCACATATCGATCTCTTCACCAGCACTATGATGGTTTCCTTGGTAAGGGTATCAAATTAGGGTGCCAAGCCTCCCATGAGGGTTGTTGAGATCAAACTACATATCATGGATCTTGTGATTTTTGTCACCAGCATCTCCCTTGTTGTGCATTTGATGTCATGGAGGACCCCTTTCACATTCACCATTATTACCGCGTTAACGTTGTCTATGTTCAGCTCCAATATGACTGTATTGTTGAGCATTATGTCAATGAAACCTATGAGTTGAGTGCCTCTTCCAATGTTGTTTCCACATCATCTCCTTTAGAGACATCACAATGTATGAAAATGGCAGGGTGAATGGTTTATTGGCGCAGTTATTTCCCACATCATCCAAGATGCCTGCCACAGTCACCTTTGCTTCATTCTCTGAAATATTCTTGCTGTGGCTACCCCTATTCCTCTTGCTTCGCCTATTATTATGGCCATCTTTCCTTTCAACCATCATATAGTATCAATTTCCAAATGGTGTATTTTATCAATTCCCCAATGCCATGATGAACAATAAATGACAAATGTTGAAATTTGAAATCAAATAACCATTCTACTTGAAAAATAATCTTACAAAAAGTTTGATGTCATTCACAGAAATTAGAAACATTAATATTGCTAAAGAATTAGGTTTGGGAATTTTGTTTTTCATTTTCGTTTCTTTGAGAAGGATTAAGCGAGGCACCAAAAAAATGCAGTTTCCTTTACAATCCAAATCCAACTTAAAGCACTGGAAAATATGCTGAAATGGATGTTGTTTGATGTCATCCATCCATTTGTAGTTGTCAAAACCTTAGGTATATGTAATACTTCATTTCAAAAAATTGATTTTTCTTATAATGCAACATTAAATTATGTAAAAAATAGGGTATGTGAAGGTTAAGTTGATCAAATGAGAGGTGAAAATCCAATTGTATGTATGGGAAACATTAGAGGAGAATCTATTAATTATTTCTTTAGGAAGGAGTAAGTTTAGGCTGAGCAAATGAAATGAACCTGGGTGAAATGTGTATGTACAAAGTAGGGTATTTGAAGGTTAAGTTGAGCAAATTAGATGTACAAATCCAACTATATGTATGAGAAACCTTAGAGGGGAATATGCTACCTATTTCTTTGAGAAGGATTAAGGTTAAGCTGAGCAATGAAATGAACCTGGGTGAACTATATATATGGGAGATACTGGAGGGGAGTCTACTAACTATATTTTTGAGAAGGATTAAAGTTAAGTTGAGGGACTGAAATGTCCAGATCCAGGCCAACTTTATGTATGGGAAACCTTGAAGGAGAATCTACTAACTATTTCTCTGAAGGATTAAGGTTAAGCGTAGCAATTGAAATGCTCAGATCCAACTGTATGTATGAGAAACCTTACAGGAGAATGTACTAAGTATTTATTTGAGAAGGATTAAGGTTAAGCGAAGCAATTGAATGAACTAGTTATATTCTCAATAACATTAGTATCTAGCTGGTTGAACTAGTTCCTCTGATCCATTTTCTTGATTATCTACAATCTTTGATCTTATATGTGCAAGGAAATTGAATTGTACATTATTTGACTCTGCTAGAAGCTTCAATTTCTTATTTAATTTTTTGTTATTTGTAGTTTAACAAAAAAAACTCTAGCTCACATGCACTAAATATCTAGTCACTAAATATCTGTTATGTATGTGATCCATTTTCTGGGCCACCAAAATATGAATATACGCGAGAAGCCTATTCTAGTGGCACCATTAAGATCAAACTTATTCCTCAAATAGGTAACTAGAACATTTTACTAGTTCCTACTATGCTCTAATGTGTTATGGAAACTTACATCCTATTCTTACAGTTATTGAAGAGATTCAAATGCTCAGGAAATGATACTGAAATATGAAATATTGAAGTAACATAGAGTTAACTCAATGAAGTAGGAGCATAAGCAACATCCGTTCATACTATGCTAGACATTTTTATAACATTAAAGAGCTGAAAAAACTGCGCCTTTGTGAAGGACACATTTTCCAACATTCTCAATGAGAAACGCCACCCTGTAAAGTCATCTATTAACAAATTTTGGTCATCTCTAGTTGTTTTATCTATAGTGATATTTTTGTTGGCTAGTTGGATTGTTAAGGCCTATTAGAATGGAGGAAGACAAATTTCCAAAGTAAATGTCATCCAAAATGATACAACTTCTACTAGTTCACCAAAAACACAACAATATGGTCATAGAAGCCGCATGAAAGTGAAACATATTCGTGCAAGCTCTCTAGCCCAAACAAAGAGATTTTGATGTAAATAGTTCAGATGATACCCTCTTAATTGCTTAAGTTGGGTGGAAATTAACTTCTAGCCAAAAAAAAAACAAATTGTATTAATATTTTACATCATGATATCATTCAGAGAGGGCCTAAACCAATATCCCATACTTTATTCTTTATTGGGTTGATATGCATTTTGGAATAGTTTATATTACTATTAAATATCCATCCATGGGGATGAATGCCATCTCTAAATGTTGTGAACCATCCCTTGTGTTACCTTGGTTGAAAAAAATATATATGTATTTCTTTGTAGAATCACCCAACTTCATGGATATTTTGATTAACCCTTATATATGATTAACAGTAGGTCGGGTAATCAACCAGTAACTCTAAAGAACCCAATTGTGGGAGTAGATCCCACAACCTTCCTTTGGTACCATCACCTTTCACAGAGAGTGTCATCTAATTGAGCTAAATATTGGAAATTTCCTAGACAATCAATGTATACAATTGTTAATTGATTTTAGGTTTGTATACATGCTAAAATTTACTTCAAGTACAAATGAGCTTATAGGTTTATATGTATGTGTGTATATATATCTCATAGGGCTCACTGAATCTGAATTTAATATTTACCTAACTAGTCATCTATACAGTTGCTTTAAGTTTGTATACATGCTTTTTAGTATGCGTAAGGTTGAATATGAGGTTGAGATTTATTTATCTAGGTACAAATGAACTCATATATCCTTAGAAATACTAAATGGAAGTGGAGTTTAGATTTAACAACACCCAAAGCTATTTTTTGTGATCTAATGTAAAGTGCAACCCTTGTTATTATGATGATCAAACATAAAAAATCCAACAATTGTGCTTTTCGTGATAATGAAGTTGACCAGATCTTCCCAAGATGAGGGGTGGCGTTAATGAGATAAACATAAATACTATGAAAACTTTAAATTCCATTCCACGTGCTAGTTTAAATTCAGTCATTACTTACGAGTCCAGGTGCAAGGGTAAATTTGACAGAGTAGAAAACCCTTAGTTATAGTTCTGTAGCCGAAGGTCATCTTCTTATAAAGTTGATGCTATAAGGATTTCCACTCTCTCTAGTCAAAAGGTCTTGACCAAGCCCCCCAAAAAAACAAAAAACATCCAAAGTCAACTTATACAACTAAATATTTTTTTGTTTAAAATATTGCATTAGATTTATTATGATTGTTATCTTTGAACCTTTATACAATGTATAAGATTGGGAGGTTCCTACCCACATGTGTAGAAATGTTATTCACGACAAAAATATTCAATCTTTGTTTGGACATGCTTGGGAGTCTGCAACAATACATAGTCGAGGGGATATTATGAATGGATTGATAGTAGTTACCATGTCCTAGTTTGCAGATGTAGTTCTGTAGTTTCAAGTGCCACTTCGCAGGTTCATAGTGTATGCAAGTTATATCTACTCTGAGCCCTAAATTGGGTTTATTTGTTGCAGTGAAATAAAGACTACTAAATGTTAATATAAGTGAATCTATATTAGTTAATGTTGTGCAAGTTTCAACTTTAAAAGTTTATAGAATATAGTTTTCTTCCAAATATATCTGATTGTTGAATACCTTGGGAGGGTTGTCGACCTAGTAACTCTTGTTTTTTTTGATAGAATGTATATTTTTGACATCCCTGAAAACAGTTTAATCCTCTTACATTAAGTTCTAATGTTAATATGGATTTGTAGGTTTGAGGACCTGTAAACCTCTATAAATAATGCCCATTTTTAAGTAATTCTTTTTTACAATTTTACTGAAGTCAAATATATAGATTGCAAAGAGTGTTGGATTTTGTCACTGGAAGGGGTCTGGACTTTTATTTTTTTGATTGACTGTTGTGACAATTCTTGTTTGAGACGCAACATTATAATATGTTGAGGAAAAAATGTTCCTAATGGTATGGTCTTAAAACTTATGTTCATGATGCTTTCATTAAAAGAAAATACGTTTGTGTCCCTAGATATTGTGACAATGTTGTTGAGTGCTATGAAAACTCATGCTTCAGATATAATGATGTTGTGGACAATAAGTTCTCATGTGCTATATTTTATAATCATGATGTTTTATTCATAGAGAAGATTGTAGCTGTTTTTGAATGTCGAGCTTCTAGAATGGTCTGTGGACATCTAATGTCTATAAAGGTACTTGAATTTTTTAAAAATGCTTTAGTTCTTCTTTTCGCAAACCTACAATTTGTTTTATGAATGCTTGCATGACTTTGGGTTATAATAGGAAGTGTTTTGGGAAGATCTATAGACTATGTAGACAATGCCTTGCACATCTATAAAGTGCAAATGATGCTTGCATGTTTCATTTTTGTAAGGGGTTGAATTATGAATCTTTTGTTAAATGTTGTATAACATGGAGCGTAATCTTCACATGTACCAAAGTTTAAGCATAAATGCATAGATGCATGTGTAATCCATTGTTATTGGCGAAAACATTGCTTTATGGCTGGTTCCTTACAGGAGAGTGGCCTTGCTAAAGATTTGATCCAGGTGGATATTGGTGGCCACCTGCCTATTCCACTTGGGGCCCCACCATTATTTCTTTCAATATTTCAGTTTCCTTAATTGTAGCACAATTTACTATTTTTAGCATTTTTTCGGGTCCTAAACTTTTGGAGCCGTTTTTAGGCCCTAAACGAATTTTTTTGGGAAAATGGGAGCAACATGTAAGTTTCTTCGATGAATATCACATAAAAAGTTGTATTCCTCAGATAGATATTCCTAACGAGGTACTGAGTGCGTCAAACAGAGATCGTATGCCAAAGTTGCGTCCCCGGGAAGTTGATGTATCAATTTACCCAAACGGGGCCCATATTTTTGGTGTTTCATATCCTAGGGTTTGTTTTTTGGATGTTTAGGGTTTTACATTGTTTCTCAATAAAAATAGGCCCTTGAGCCTCATTATAACACAGTTCAGAGGCCTATACCCACCACATATATTCTCAGAGATAAGTTACCAACACCCTAGCTAGTTTATTTCAATTCCGTCTGTAAACAAATTTCAGTTCTTTGATATTAATGAAATGAAGTGTTATTTCCACTGCATATTTGTATTTATGGTTATATGTGTATTCTATTGCGTTCCTGCATAAATTCGGATTGATTGTATCAGAGTGGTATTCTCTTTATTTATCCTTCTTTTCATGTCCCTAACGAGGTCAGGGTATAAGGAGTTAGGGCTCGATCTGGTTGAAACTTTGCAAGATCAGCCTCACACACCTTGACGACTGCCCATGGGGGATGAAAATAAAGACGAGGGAGTAGGATATCCTATCAAAATATTTCTCAATGATGCCCTTGAAAAACTAAGGAACGCGATGATGGATAACTTTGCCCAAATCCTTCAACGACTGCCCACTGGTGGCACATCTGCATCCAACAACCACTCTGGAGGCACAAACCATTTTAAGGTACAAGTAAACTTTGAAATTTCCATATTTGATGGCCAAATATAGGCATACACCATAAATAGATGGTTGAATCTATTAGAAGTATATTTCTTGGTTCATGACTTTTTTCGACTGGAAGAAGATTATTTTTGCACTCCTCAAAGCTGCCCTCCATGTCAAGGATTGGTGGGAAACCTACTGTGAGAAAAAGGATGAGGGGGAACCCTCTCTATTCTCACTCGTACGCACTTGAAATTCTTTCCGAGACGCCATAATGGAACAATATTATCCCATGGGGAGCTATGAGGACAAGTACATACAATGGACTACGTTGCGAAAACAAAGGGATCAAGATGTGCATGAGCTGACGAATATGTTCCATAACCTGCACAAAAATTTGGGTGTCAAAGATTCAGAGAAACATTTGGTGCTAATGTACCGCAGTTGTCTGCATAGATACATTCAGGAGGAAATGGAGTTCCTTGACATCTCCTTGCTTGGTATGGAATACCGGTATGCTGCTAAGATTGAGCAGAAATTCAAACAAATAAGTGATACTTTGGATCTGCGAATCAAAGTAAGGGAAAGGTCACTGAAAGGTGCCCCCAAACCGCAGAACAAAGGACAAAGGCAAGGCATGGTGGCCCAAGACAACCTGCCAAAGCTGCAAGCGATGAACAACACTGCGAAGCTAAAGAAGGACACGGGAAAGTGGTGTGAGTTCCATAAGAGCTCCACTCACAACACAAGTGAGTGTCGGGCCAAGCAGTCACTAGTGGCCAAGATGAAGGCTTCTGAATTAGATGCATAGTCTAACTTTGAATAAGAACCTAACAAGGGGAATGACAAAGGGAAGCATATTATCGATGTGGAGCCCAACGCCACCGTTTCCACCACAAAGATAAAAAACAAGGAACCAGAAGATCTAGAGGAGGAGGAGCGTCTCTTCCACTCCATATGTGGGTAAAGGATTCCCCGCTACAATTAATTGTTGATAGTGGGAGCCAAAAGAACCTCATTTTAGTAGAGGTTGTGAAGTGGTTGGGCTTGTCGACCACAACACACCCACAACCATACACCATCGGGTGGCTTCACCAAGGACGAGATCTCCACATCAGCCAACAATGTCGCCTTCCCTACAACATCAAGCCCTTTATGAATGAGGTATTATATGACATTGCTTCTCTTGACATTTATGATGTATTATTAGGACAACCATACTTTTGGAAGCGACATGCTGTGTATGAGTCCCGACCTCGCGCTATTATTGTTACCTTGGGAAATAAGTTGTACGGGATACTAGAGGTACCACCACTTGCCGCTATCTCTTTGGTTATTGCAAAACAATGTAGTAAGCTCACTTCCAAAACTGTGAAATTTGTTTTCCTGATGATTCGCCCTTAGGGAAAGAAGAATACTATGGCCATGAACTCCAAACAGGGCTTCTCTGCACGGCAACAACAAATGGACAAGGTCGTGGAGGACTACGGGGACATCTTCACCTCACTCGCAAGGGTGCCTCTGCACTGTCAGGTCAAGCACCCCATCGATCTGACCCCAGGTGCGTCGTTTCCCAATGGACCGATATATCGGCGCTGTACTCTGGAGAACGATGAAATCAAGAGGTAGAATCAGGAGTTGTTGAAGAAAGCTCACATCCGAGCGAGTTCATTGCCCTGTGGGAGCCTGATCGTGTTGGTACAGAAGAAAGACAGGACTTGGAGACTTTGCATTGTCTATCGAGCGTTGAAAAATATCACTGTCCGGAATATGTACCCCATCCCACAGATCGATGACATTCTGGACCAACTTAAAGGGGAGAAATTTTTCAGTAAGATCGACTTGAAGTTCGAGTATCACCAGGTACCAATAGAACCCTCTGATGTGTGGAAGACTACCTACAAAATCAAGGAGGCCCATTTCAAATGGATGGTCATGCATTTCGGTTTGAAGAATTCTCACACAACCTTCATGAGGCTGATCGATGACATCTTGCAGCCATTCACCATCTCATTTGTAGCAGTGTACTTGGATGACATCTTGATCTTCAGCCAGAATTGGGAAGAGCACCTCCACCACATCCGACAGGTCCTCCAAAAACTGCAATAACACAAGTTGTGTGCCAATTTGGAGAAGTTCACTTTTGGCATGACCCAGGTTCAGTATCTGGGATACATTATTGATGAGAGGGTGATGCATGTGGATCCAACTGAGATCCAAGTCTTTCAGGATTGGCCAGCCCCAACCACTTTGACAGAGCTTCGCAATTTTCTGGGTCTTGCTAATTTATACCGCAGGTTCATGTTGGGATTATCTCATATCACTTGGCCCTTGAGTCAAGTCACCAAGGGAGGAGCCAAAGAAAAATTCTTTTGGTCAGAATCTCAACAGAAGGCGTTCGTAGAATTGAAACATCGCCTCTACTCTGCCCCAATGCTCACATTACCAGAATTGCAACAACCATTTGAGATCGAGACAGATGCCTCTGACTATGTTATTGGGGTAGTTCTTACTCAACAGGGGCATCCAGTGGCATATCATAGTGAGACACTGTCCGACATAGTCCGCAAGTATCCCACTTATGACAAAGAAATGTATTCCATTATGCAAGCTTGATGACAATGGAAGCATTATATTTTGGGGAAGGAAATCGTCACCCACACAGATCACTGACCCCTATAGTTCATACAGACACAAGGGAAGTTGCAGAATGATCGCCATTAGAAGTGGTCCACATATATGCAACAGTTTCATTTGAACATCAAGTACAAGAAGGGCAACACCAATAATGTTGTATACTGCCTCAGCCGACCATTGATCATGGCGTTAACCACTGTTCTCAACTCTTGTGGGCACGATAATTCTGATTGGTTGCTTCTCTACAAGAGCGATCCAAAATTTGGCCACACATACAAAACATTCTTGGAGGGTACACAAGTTCCAAATTTCCACCTCCAGGATGCACTACTATGTCACCTGGGACACCTTTGTGTTCCTTCAAGTGAGCGTGCCAAGATAATTTGGGAAGCACACTACAGTTAGGTCGCTGGGAATTTCAGGGTCGAGAAAATAGTGGCAGTACTGCAAAATTATTTCTATTGGTCGAACCTTCAACATGATTTCAGGAAGTACATCAGATCCTAGACTACTTGCGCCATTGCCAAACCGACCATCAAGAAGCAAGACCTTTATACTCCGCTACCTACCCCTAGTCGACCTTAGGAATCCATCTCCATGGATTACATGTCGGGGCCTTCCTTCTACTAAGCATGGAAACGAATTTGTTTTTGTGGTCGTCGATAGATTCTCGAAGATGGCCATTATGGCGGCCTACAAGAAGAATATCACAGCAGAACCCACTGCTAAACTCTTCTTTGAGTGTGGGTGCACTTTGGGATAACACAATCTATCATCTCAGATCAGGATAGCAAGTTCCTGAGCACATTTTTATTCAGGCTTTGGTCCATGTTGGACACCAAGCTCACCAAGTCCACAACTTTCCATCCCCAAACTAATGGCCAGAGAGAGGTTGTCAACAGGATGATCATACACATTCTGCGCATGTAAAATTCAATGCATGCATGCACATGGCATGAGAGCCTTCTCTGTGTACAACACAGTTATAATTGGGCTCTCCATAGCTCAACCGGCCACAACCCCTTTCAGGTGGGCTTGGGATTCCAACCATTGTGTCCCATTTATGTAGCCATGCAATTTGCGGCTACTCAAGGCGATTCAACTCATGTCCAGTCTGAAGCTAACAAAGAAAAAAACTTCATTGAGCACATTCAACACATCTGCCAATAGGTTCATGACATATTGGTTAGAGCTAATGCTAAGTACAAGCAACGACATGATCAACATCATGTGCCACACAACTTCTAGGTGGGTGAGAAACTGTGGCTACATTTGCAGAAGGAGCGCCTCGCTGGACCCCACCGCAAGTTTAGCCCACTCCGATATGGGCGGTACACCATCAACAAGGCTGTAGGGGCCAATACCTTCGAGCTCAATATTCCACCATTCCTCGGCCTGCACCCAGTGTTTAATGTGGTCTGCCTTTGGCCCTACTTACCACCTCTACTGGACACCTCCGACATTGCATAACAACTCACACCAATAGAGTTAAACCCAGACTGCATGGAACATACCACCACAAATCATATCATGGAAATGCAAATCCAGAATGCTCGCCAACACAAGATCCAACTGTATTGGGTTTTCAAAGCTAGCCAACTCCTAGACAAAGACAAGTGGTTGACCAGGGACCAAGTTCAACAGAAGTTTCCTCATCTCATGGAGGAACTCAACATAATGGGGACCATTGATTCCTGAGGAGGGAGGAATGATCCAGGTGGATATTGGTGGCCACCCACCTATTCCACTTGGGGCCCCACCATTTTTTCTTTCACTTTTTTCATTTTCTTTAATTGTAGCACAATTTACTATTTTTAGCATTTTTTCGGGTCCTAAACTTCCGGAGCCGTTTTGAGGCCCTAAACAACATTTTTTGGGAAAACCAGGAGCGCCATAGAAGTTACTTTGTTTTTTCTCACATCAAAAGTCATATTCCTTAGATAGATATTTCTAACAAGGTACTGAGCGCATCAAACATAGATCGTATGCCAAAGTTGTGTCCTCAGGAAGTTGATGTACCAATTTACCCAAACGGGGCCCATAGTTTTGGCGTTTCTTCTCCTAGGGTTAGGTTTTTGGTTGTTTAAGGTTTTCCATTGTTTCTCAATAATAAATAGGCCCTCGAGTCTCATTGTAGCACATTTCATAGGCCCGTAGCCGCCACATCTCTTCTTAGAGACAAGCTACCAATGCCTTAGCTAGTTTATTTCCATTTTGTTTCTAAACAAATTTAGTTCATTGATATTAATGAAATGGAGTGTTATTTCCATTGCATCTTCGTATTTATGATTATATGTGTATTTTTTTGCATTCCTACATAAATCCGGATCAAGATCATCGCTACATTTTAATTTTTGACACAATAATACATCATAGCTAAGAAAATTCATCCCATCAAGGAAATATGTTAAAAATGTAATATGTTACCATCTTAAGAGTTATGAATGAATATGTTTCACCTTCATAGTTTCAAATTTCAAGCACTTGACCAAAACACCATTATGACTTGTAAAGATTGTTCAGAGGTAGGAAGTGTAGAAATAGAGCTTTATCCCTTCATATGGTGTACATAACGTGTAATAAAATGTTATGAATTAATATGTCTGACCTCCATTGTTGCAAATTTCAAGAACTAGACTAAAAAACCATTATGACTTGTAAAGATTGTTCAGAGAGAGGATGTGTAGGGATAGAGCTTTGTCCCTTGCCAATATGGCATACACAATATGTAATAAAATGTTATGAATGAATATATTTGACCTTCGCAGTTTCAAATTTCAAACACTTGACCAAAACACCATTCTAAATTTGTAAAGATTGGTCAAAGGCAAGAAGTGTAGGAATATAGATTTTTTTTCTCCCCAATAGCGTGGGCACTACTTGTAATAACATTAAATTCATATATTGCATAAAATGAAAATTAATCAATCTAGATGACATATTGGAAAAATTACCAAACTCCCAAACTAGACATTTATGCATCCCACAATTTTATGGACTTACTCATAAACCTTTGTTATAATCCTAAGCATATATTATGTTTACCGAGCTAATATTTTTCATATCCTGGTATGTTTGAGAGATTTTTTCAATGTTGTGTAATGATTTCTTTCGAAATAATACATACAAAACACAACAAGTACCGATGCTTATTATTAATCTCAAAAAAGAAAAGAATGTAGAGGAACCAAGTACCCACTCTCTACAAGGGTTTTGGGCTTCAAAGTGGAAATCTTGAAGACCCTTCCATGGCCCAGGGTGTTGTTGGGTCCTCATTCCCAAGAGAAGAGTCTAACCAGTGAATCATCATAAACAAGAGGCAAACCAAGTTTGGCTATGGCATAGAGGGTTATTTGGCCTACACATAATCACCTTGTGAGACAACTAGACATAGATACAAAATACCCCATTTTATGGAGAACACAACCATCGTATTACACCATCCATATCAGTTATAATGTTGGTCCTTGGTAGATCAAAGTTTTGCAGCAACTCCATGAATAATATATTTATACAATTCCTTGGATGCTAATGCTCGTTTATATAGAAACAAATAAACTTTAGCTTTCAACTATCCTTGGCTATGGGATGAATCCCCTTGCTCAATGTGAATATTTCTACCATCATCTAGAATCGATGTAATGATCTTCTTTCCTTTTCTTATGAGTCTTTTGAATGAGCGAAGACGAATGCTTGGGGATTCAAGCGATTTCCCAATTAGGTGATTTAAGAGTCTTGTAAATTTAACGCTATAAGGAGTTCCACTCTCTCTAGTCAAAAGGTCTCGACCAACTAAAAAAAAAAAAAAAACATCCAAAATCAACTTATACAACTAAATTTTTAGTTTTAACTCATGCATTAGATTTATTATGATTTCTATCTTTGCTCCTTTCTGCAGTGTATAAAATTGGACAAAGTCCAAATAATGTAATTATCTTTACTTACAGTTTTCTAGGCAATGCATGATAATGGTTTATCGTAAAATATATATTCAAAGGGTCAAAAAAACCCCTAAACACTATTGACGTGGCCTTACACCTTCTCGTGTGAATGCTAGTAATAGTAAAGAAAAGTTTAATGTGGGTTATAAATCAAGTATTTTAATATGCATCCATGTCGAGTAAATATTTTAATATCAAAACACATATAGAAAGAGAGAGAGAGAGAGAGAGAGAGAGAGAGAGAGATGTCCTATGAATGTATCTTTTTTATTTCTGAATATGAGGCGGCATGTATTAACATTTTATATATTATAGTTAAAAAAATTTATTAGTGTGTTCAAATCCTACATAAATCCATCTTAACTCCATATTTACTAAGAGTCGAGAGGAATCAAATCCCTTCAAATGAAAACCTTTCCTCAAATTTTGCACTAAAAAATAAATTTGTAGCTTGAGAGATTTAGACCCTCTCCATGCATGATAAATCCATAATTAAGATGGATATGTATTGATTATTATTATAATTATATTTTATTATATACGAATTATAACTATTTTTTATCATATAGTTTTGATCTAATTTACTTACTTATCGGATGTAAAGTGGTTAGTGATAAACATCTTATTAAAACACTCCATGGTAAAAAAACAACAAATTTAAAAATTTAAAAATACAAATTAGTATGACCTAAACCAAATGTAATTTCCACATAATTTTTAAAACTTAAATATTTCTAAATTATAAAGTTTTAAAAGTCAATTATATTTTTATATTACATTGATGAAGCACCATAAATGTTCTTTTCCCTCCCCAAAATTAAAAGTTTTAACACATAAACTATCACATGTTCACCATTTACACTATTGTCCTTTATGCGTTTACATTGCTCATCATGATGAGTAAAGTGATTTCTCAAAATACATCGAATTGAAAAATTAACAAAAGCTACATGGTGATATGTCACCGATTTCTTTTTTTACCTATGAATTACATGCATTTTGTTTCAATTACCTTTTAAAATATTTTGAAATTTGTATATATATATATATAAAATAACAGAAAAACCATTGTCGTTTAACAAAAGTTTTGATTGCATATATATTAGTTTTTATTTTATTTATATATATTTAGAAATTGTTGTAATGAGATTGAGTCAAAATACTTTGAATCTTAATTAATTTGTAATTTTTTAGAAACTATTTCCAAAATTTATTAAAGTTTTGGTGAAATTTAATAGTAAACTCAATATTTTAGAAATTGAAAATTATTTTTTGAATTTTTAAAAATTGGATTTCTAATTTTGGATTGGTGGATGACTAATTTTCTTAAAATAAAATTTTGAGAATTAAAAATTATTAAAAAAATTAAAATCAAAAAATCAAAAGCAAGTGTCGTAAATTAATTATTTGTTTTTTTTTCCAAATTTATGGATTTTTCCATAATTAATATTTTATTAAAAAAAATTGCCATTAAGTTTCGAGCTTTTTCTAACCTAAAAATTTTGACTCTTAATTAATTTGCAAGTTTTTAGAAACTATTTCCGAAGTTTATTAAAATTTTGATAAAATTAAATATTAAACTTATTTTTTGAGAATTTGATTTTCTTTTTTGAATTTATAATTTTTGATTGGTGCATGACTAATTTTATGTAGTTTAAAATATTTTTTTCAGAATTAAAAATGATTTAAAAAATAAAAAATAAAAAAAATCTCTACTCGTGTCCTCATAAATTAATTATCTATTTTTTCCCCCAAATTTATGGATTTTTCCATATTTTCTTTAAAAAAAATAATTGTCATTACTTTTTAAACTTTTACTAATGAGCTGATTTAAAAAACAAAAGCAAGATATTGCTGATTTTCCTCATATTTTTCCCTAGCTCATTTTTATTATTGAATGGACCTTTTCAATTATTTTCCTCAATAAACCTTACCTATATTATATATTTTTCACAATTCATTTTTAAATCATCATGCAATATAAAAAACTAAAATTTAAGTCAATACTATAACAAAAATAAAAAATTAATGTTAGGGATCTTTTCTACTGACACTTAAGCCTTTGTGTAACTAAATTTTTTATCTTAATATATTAGAGGTTGTATTTTTTTATGTTAGATATTTTATTACATATGAATTATTTGCCACAAGATTAAGATGACACATGATACTTCATATCAATTTGATTTCTCCAACATAGAAATTCTACCATAGATTATTTATTTACCATTGATTTTTTTTTTTATTTTTTTTATTTTTATTTTTATTTTTATTATTATTATTATTATTATTATTATTATTATTTTTTTTTTTTTTGAATTTAAACTAATCTATTAAAAATATAAAAGTTTACATCTCAACCTGAGTCACCATAGAGTTAGCTCAGGGAATGGCGGTTTTACATAGCAGAGCTGGGTTCAAAAAAATACCAGACTTGTGAGCAAAACATGAATGGAGAAAAACTGAGAGATGCCGCCCACACAGGGGAAACCAGCTCCGAAACAGGAACATAGTAGCAAACAAAACTAGGAAGTGCTGCCCTCGCAGGGGAAACCGGCTGTTATACAAGTTCAAAATAACAAAGCACAAAAACATATAGCTTATAGTCATGAAAATCAACAAAAAGTGCCCAGCCATGAGCTGGGGAAGAGAAAAATAGCAGGAGCTAACCATGTTCGTTCTCATGAGAGACCGGGGGTGGTTCCTCAACCACACGACAACCATATGCATAGGGGTCATCCTCCTCCATCTCCTTAGCTTCATTGCACCTGGTTCTTCCTCGCTTGGAGTCACCGAGGTTTGGTCCAGGATCTTCACTGCAACTGGGAGCCTTGTGCTTTAGGTCAGCACTTTGGGTAGTGCGTTGCTGGTCAGTAGCACCCACATCCAGCCCAGTGTCGGTGTACTCAGCGGTGGAACCAGGGGGTTCCTCCATGAGTTCAATTGTTATGGTAGCAATGATGGTGGGCCGAGTCAGAGTGCCGAGGAGGCGCAAATGGGCAGTGTGGCAATGTGAGATGGTTATGGTAATGGGCGAAACAGGGAGGTGGGGAGAACCCAAATTGGAAGGAGAAAGCCCGCGCCCGCGACCTCTTCCGCTTCTTGTCTCAGGATAGCGCCCAGAGATATAATCTGAGGAAGGGGATGATGAATTAAAGACAGAGGTGGAAGTGGAAGGCCAACGCGAATCTTGCTCACTGCTGCTGCCTCTTCAGTAGCGCATGCGCTGTCTGAGACGCGGCATGATGCTATGGGTGGAGCAATGGTCATGAACAGCAGCAGGGTGAATAGGGACCAAGGGAGCGGCAGAGTGCAAGGGTAGGCGAGCATACAGGGAAATGGAATCGTCGATGGGCGGGTGGAACCTCCAATTACAGAGCGAGCTCTGCGAGAAATAGAGACCCGGAGCCAAATTGAGACAACAGGCAATGGAATCGTCGATGGGCGGGTGGAACCTCCAATTACAGAACGAGCTCTGCGAGAAATGGAGACCCGGAGCCAAATTGAGATAGCAGGCAATGGCACATCTCATCCCACAACTGGTTCGAGTGCTCGGCTTTACCGCAGCAGTGGAGCAAGTCGAACGTAGAGGAGGTGGAGCAAGGATAAAGCTTCGAGAGCAAGACATGGTTGATAAGAACGCTAAATTACCTTGGCGCTTGCATTGCATTAATGCAGTGTAAAGGCTGACGTCCTGTGACTTTAATGCTGAGCTCGCGCAAGTGGGGGTGGCGGTGTGGTTGAACCACGCGCCAAACCCAAACCCACTCCACGTATCCTTACCTTGGATCACCCGCATCTGAGGTATTTACCACTGAATGAGGATGAATATAAATTTAACATTAAATAAATAGTTTGTTACAATAATTAGCTCTTTTAAAATATATATATATATATATATATATAATAGACATTTTAATTTCTCCTCATTTCGCCCCATAAGCTAAAGATGGAATAAAATGTGCACAAGCATATTCCAATAAAGTCTTAACTTTTGTAACAAACGATGATGTTGGGGCTAATGTTTCATCCAAAATTATCTATGCACCTATCTCTATTTGGCTCCAAGGTTATCAAGTCCATTAATTACTTCTGATATGTCCCTTTATTGTATTCAAATGCGTTTCATTGTTAGATTTATGAATTTGTTCAAGCATTCAATAATTGTTATCAACTACTTTTTGCATAAGAGGCATGTACTAAGCAACAACACGACATATTGCGGTTGTTTATAATTATTACTATGAACTTATAAATTTGGTCGAATTTAAAAAAAGATAAGTAGAAACTAAAGTAAAATGTTCATAAAATCACATAATTTTTCTTTAGAATAACATTAAGAGAAATCATAAAATTATTACATCAATATCTAAAATGTTTATTTCAACAATGCAATAATAAGTTTAAAAAGAGTTACAAATTAAATAAAATTCAAAATTAAAAAAATTAATGAATTTTTGTATAAACAAAATAAATATTCTGCTATGACAAAATAATCCAAGAGTTTAGTTTAAGAAGTTGTTGCTAATGAAGAAGTTGAATTTATGTTAACTCATTCACATTCAATTTCAACTCATTGTTTACTCAAACAAAAAAATACATTGGCACTGACAATAAAATTTTCAAGAATCAAAAGGAGAAGCATCATATCAATTTGAAAACAAAAGTAATAAAAGAAACTTCCTTTACCTCTTTCTATACATGGAATCAAAATAGCAATTCCTTGGATTAAAAGGGCAATCGACAACACTGAAACAAAGCATATTTTTTTTTTCAAAATTTCAAAACGCTTAAACATCGGTTCAAGAGAGTCTTTAAAAGTGTTTCAAAATATGAAAGGAGCAACTTTTCAAAATTTCAGAACCGTTAAACATTGATTCAAGAGAGTCTTTAAGGCTTTAACAATGTTTCAAAATATGAAAGGAATAACCAATAAAACAATTTCAAAGAAAATAGTAAATAGTTGCAAAAATAAGACTAGAGACAAATCATTCTTGAGTGGATGACAAAGATGACGATGGTTGATTGAAATACTGCCACTGATAATAAATTTTGAGAATATTATCCAACTCAACAGGCAACTGTGGACGAATGTTAACTTGACATGACACAACGCAAGCTTCTAGCACAGGTAATAGTTGAATAATTTGTTCGTTCAGGACCTTGGTGCTTCGATACTCACTGAAGGGTTCTCCTAGGAACTCCTATATTTTATCGAAGTCGAAAAATATCAAATGATCAATTTTGTTCTTGAAATCATCTATATTTCTTGCACTTTAAGTCTTAATTTGTCATCTTGAGGAAGATGATCATTTGTATATACGATCGACATTTTAATGTGTTTTAGTGAGTGTATAGTCCACTGGTAAGTGAGTCTCAAAGCCTTTTTGTATATTGTATCATTGGTTTGAGAATGTGCAACGGAGCTTTTCATGAGTGTATTATAACACATTTTTGAAACATTATAATAATGGTTAGTCCTAGGAATTCCTATCTAGATCCCACTGTCATTGCAACAATTCTTTAAGTTTTTTCCTTGAACATTCAAATATATTTTTCATTTCATAAAATCATTGATTACAACATCAACTTGATTGATTGCAATTTTTCCAAATGATCATAGAACTACCTGTTGATGCTGATTTTTTTTTTATTTTTTATTTTATTTTATTTATTTATTTTTATTTTTATTTTTAATTTTTCTGAATAAGACTAATTTTATTAAGATAAGAAAAGTATAGTACAATCAAGCTTGCATGCAAGCGAAACAGAAAAGCATGGGAGCCGCAGGGAGAGTTTTATCCACCTCGCTCCTGAAAGACCATCCGAGAATGAGCAAAGGAAAACACGGGAGTACAAAAAAGCTGGCTCTGAGCTAAGGAGCCAACCCAGAGTGGGCGGTTACTGCCACACGACTTTTTTTGCCTTTTTTCCTGCTTACTTTGACCCAGCCAGTGGGGTTTGGATGAGCCATAACAAGTTGTAGACTATTCTGCTCTAGCAGCGGAATATCCTTATCAGAATATGAAGACGAAGATACATGAGAACGCTTCTGGGAGAACGGCGGGGCTGAGGGGATTACCGGACTGACCGTGGGAACATTCTGCCCATCTGCTTCAATTTCCTCCTCATCCGAACTAGAGGAATCTGTATCTTCCATAGGGGGAATACAGGAGTTCCAGCTCTTGGATTTGGGTTTGCGATTCGGGTTCTTCTTTTTGTCGAGGAACTGGGAACATGAACTCTGGAGGTGACCAGTTTGATGACAATGTCGGCAAGGAAAGGCTGTATTTTCGTAATCCAAGGTTTGTGTCCAGTGGAAATCTCCAATCTTGAGGTTGATCTGCTCCGGCAGACCTTTGCTGATATCTATTTCTGCACAAATTCTACCGTAGGTGTAGAGTCCATTTTCCTTTCTTGATGAGTCTGTAGCTAGATAGCGTCCTAAGGTGTCTCCAATGGATATGAAGACAGAGATATGCCACAGATGTGCCAGAAGATTCGGGAGCCTGACCCAAATGGGAAGCTTGGTGATGACAGCTGTAGAAGGGTCGAAATTTGGAAACCAGGGGGTAAGGAAAAGTCCAGCCGAACCCCAGAACCAAGGGCCTCCTGTTAAGGCCTTTTGGTAGTCTTCATTTAGTTCAAAGACCACGTTGAAGAAACCTTTTTAGCATAAGAAGATCTTGCTTCTTTTAGTCCAATTGGTCTGGATCCATTGGTATAGATCTGCAGTGCGTGGCCATAGCCCATTAAATCGGCATATGATTGAGGATTCTGCAAAAAACTGGCAGCGATCGTCAATCTCAGGAAGAGAGAAATTGATAGTGGCAACATCTTCCGATTTATCTACCAAAAACGACTTTGGAGCCATAGTTGGTTGGGCAGCTTTCGCCGAGGCCTGAGGATCTCTGCGGACTGCGTCTTTGAAAGAGAGAGAAGGGCTAGAGGAGGCTTGCCCTATGGATCCACCTCTTAAACGAAATGTAACCGAAATAGAGGCATCCTTTTGAATGCTGTAATGGAAGAGGGGAAGGGGATTCATAAGTTGTTTACCCTCATATAGCAATCTCAGGTAGACGGAGGGGATCCCCAGCCTACGTTCGAGCTTTTGCAGAAGATCCTGCACCAGATCTGTTGCACGCACCCAATGCATTATCGTCTTACTCGAGAAAGTGACTTGGATATGAAATGCCAGTGCTTCTCCTTGCAGATCTGGCAGATCTGGCTGGTTCGAAGAGGCTCTCTGCGTCCGGGAAACCGTGGACAAATCCAAGTTCCAACTCGCCAGGCTTCGAGCGATGGCTGAAGCTGGACGAGGAGCACCATTACAGTCGGCATGAAATTGCTACTCTGTCACCTTTGCAGTCTGATCTAGCTGAATCAGGTCACAGATCCGCTGCTCGCAAGTGCCGGAGAAAAGATCTAAGGGATTTTCAAGTTTGCCCCTGATAGCAACGTGAGCAGCTTTAAAAGCATTGTCGCAAAGGCCGACTGGAACCTTTTCCAGGAGAGCAGACACCCTTACAGCGACAACATCTAGGCCGAGGGGGTCCCTATGCAAAGGCATGTTAACCTGCAGATTCGAGTCTGCAACCCTGTCAAAGAGTGATACCAGCGTTGGAGTCGCAGCCTGCCGATTTGGCAGGTTTGAGAGGCAGATCCGTTGCTGCCTTGCTACTAAGATGAGATATGAGAAGTCTCCAGAGAAAATCTGTTTTGTTCTGCGATCCGCAGTGAGGGCGGCGGCTCCAAAGCCGTCTGGATCATTTGCAAGGTAGGTATTCACCCAGACGGCGACGGTATCTCTTCTCTGGATATCCCAGCACAGAAGCTTGCAAGCCAGCCAAATCTTGTTTTCGAACTGAACCTTGAGCAGAGGGCGGCTGGCTCTTTGAGAGGCCGAGCCGGCGCCGACCAGCAACACAATGCTGCAAACCCTACTCCAGTCGTTCGCCATCCTCCAAATTTTTCTCTTTTGAAGTGTTTGATTATTACTGAGTGCCTCATGTTTGAATTTCACCAGGTTAATTACATTGGCTTCTATGGCTTCTATTCTCTTTAACAAGTGATCAGGAGTTCATAAATTTTGCTCAAAATTGAAGGTTATAGGATTGGGTTGAAACTAGGATGGTTGCGTAGATCTCGTCTAACTGATTCCGGCGCCGTGAACAGTTCGAAAAACTTATGTCGTATGAGGGAGATATCGCATTCTAGTCGATTTCCCAAACAACTAAATTTTGTGACAGGGTTGTCTGGGATGCCTAGTCAGCATGAAGGGTGCACAATCAGCAAAAAGGAATATTTCAAAGAATATTCCTTTTCTCAGAGCCAGTCAGAGGCTGAAAAGTGGCACTATGTGATTGGTTTAAGGGTTGCACATGTTTTTTTAAGGATCAATGGAAGGGTGACACGTGGCTAGCCCTGAGGCCGCCACGTGTCCCTGAGAAGGTGTGTTAAAATTTTATGGAGGTCCGCAAGGCTCGACCTCGCGACCTCTAGTAGAATAGCCACTCGCCATACTGCATGAGCCATGAGAGTTACTTAACCTCTATGGGCAAATGGTAATATTTAAAGTGTTAAACATTTGTATACTGGGGTTGGAATCGCTGACGGTCCCAACCCGCGGCGGTCCAAGGTATATGATCACATGTCATTTGCAATAAACTACAACACCAAACCATTAAGGCCTATTTGCTTGGGGTCATCGCAACAGTCAAGCCTTGTCACATGGCGGGTTTCATGCTATGGTTACTTTGGAGGTTGCGTGAACCCAACTTCCAACTCCGGTTTCAAAGGTGTTAACCCCCAGTTTAAGCGGAGTTCTGCTCGACGTTAAATGCAACTGCGGGGTTTCGGGGGTTGGCATGTGGCCACCCCCTACCCTTAATAGTTAATATTAACGGTTAGTGCTGGCGGAAAACTTGGAGCGCCCGATATTTGTGGGTTTTGGCCAAATTTAACTGCAGTTAAGCGGATTTCTCCACAATTAGTGGAGGTTTTCTAGGTGTTACTAGGAAAATGAGTTGGAGGCTCAATTTTCGCCCATTATGAGTGAATGAAGAGTCATTCTAGACTAATTGGAGCATTATGGAGACATTGGTGCAGAGAAAACAACCATTAAAGGCTTGTAAACACATGTATTTGCAAAATTTTGAGCATAATGAAAGAGGGACATGCCATTGGGACCAAGACCAACAAATGTAGCCTAGGAGGGGTGAACAAATTCATCATGCCTGCTGTGTAAATATTATGTGTGGCTTTATTTCTCTGATATACATTGTTGTTCAGTGTTTTTTGCTATTATTTCATGCTTCTAATTCACTAAAATCATTTATATTTCATGTTTAACATCCTCAATACTTAAGAAAACTATGGAGACAAGTATGCACATGTTTTATAACTAAAAAGACACTTAACACAACAAACTAATACAATCCTTTCATATTAGATTGGTATCGGAGCTAGAGTTTATTCTCTGGTGTTGTTATGTGCAAATATTTGTTTAACTGTTTGCAAGTTTTAGATGCTTAATAGGCTCAAGCTTAAGAGAGGAGAGAGCACATTGGTGGAAGTAAGAGGGTCTCAAAGTGAGCCACAACAAAGGAGAAAAATATTGCCACAATCTCCGCCACCTAATTCACCTCCTAAGGAAGCAGAAGCAAAATTAATCACGCCTCCATAGGAAGAAGAAATCCATGAAGAAGTTGATCCCAAAGACGAAGAAAGAGTGTTCAGGAAAGCATTCCTTAACATGACTGGGTTAGAATCCTTTATCAAGAAAGGAATGAGAATTTGGAAGGAGAAGGATCCAAACTTCACAAGGAAGGATAGGGTTCATTAGGAGGTCAGGGCAATGGAGTAAATGGAGGCAGTGGAAATTCACCATCCTCACCCTCATCATTATCATCCTCTACTTCATCTTCAGTACATCAGCCACACAAGTCAAAGAACACTGGTAAAAGTCCTTTTTTAAAACTTGATGTGTTTGAATTGCCAATGTTTAATGGTGAAGTCAATGCAGATAAACTTGATAATTGGATTAGGCAATTGGAGGTCTATTTTAGAATCCAGAACCTTCAAGTGATGATACCAAAATCCAATTAGCTTCTTTGAGAATGGAAGGTGCAATAATTGTTTGGTGGGAAGCCAAGACAAAGGAGGAGATCAAGAACCATGGTAAGATTATTATATCATGGACTAATTTCATTAATGCAATAAAACAACAATTTTTCCCATTAGCTCATATGTAGAAAGCCATAATGAACTGGAAAAACTTTAGGCAATTGAAGGGACAAAATGTGCAAGAATACACCCAAGAATTTAGGAGAAGTGCTCTCTTATTAGGGGTAGACTTGTAGAGCCAAGATACTTTTCACAAGTACATAGGAGGCTTACATAGCTACCTAAAACATAATATTCTCATGTTTTACCCCACAAGCCTAGATGAGGTATGTGTTCAGGCCACACATCTAGAATCTAGAGGGAAAAAATTTTCTGAAGAGGGTAGGAAGAAACCTTTCAAGGGGAAAAACAAAGAGAAGACCTCAAAAGGTAAAAGAAAAAAGAATGCATCTGTTAAGAGAGATGGAGAAAAATTGATTTGTAAACATTGTTCAAAATAAGGCCATGATGAAAATCATTGTTGGAAATTACATCCTGAAAAGAAGCCCAAGTACTATAACAATAAAGGGAAACAGAAAATTGCAGCTACAACTCAACATGATTTAGGAGAGGATTCAGGGGATGAATCTAAAATTACAGCCATGGGATTGAAGAACATGAAGGGGAAATAAATTGAAACTAAACCCAGTACTAGTACATCAAACTGTCACATACATACTCCGAATGAAGAAGAAAGAATTGAATTGTTTCATGTGAGGGTCATATCCAAACATACTAAGATTGACACACTGTTTGACAGTGGGTTACAAGCAAACTTAATCTCTGAAGACTTGGTCAAGAAACTTAATTGTGAGACCATACCACATCCAAAACCATATCCACTCGGTTGGATTTGTAAGGATCCAAATTTACAGTTTTCAAAGAAGTGTATATTGCGGTTTGCAATAACTGCACATTTTGTTGACACAGTTGAATTAGATATGGTTCCACTTGACATAAAAGGTATTGTGTTGGGGATTCCTTACTTGTATGGCAGGAAAGCTATCTTCCATCGCCATGAGAACAAATACCATTTATTCAAAGATGGCATGGAGTACATTGTTAAAGCACATCGCAAGAAGACAAACATTGCTATGGTAAATGCTGGTGTAATATTCCTAAATTAGCATGTAGCTAATTGGAATATTAAATTTTGATTTTGTTCTTAGATAGAGGAATAAGATGGGTAGGGAGGCCCATAAATCACTTTAGTAGAAATAAAATCCCTCTTAATGTGAAAAGGGATCATATTCATAGCTGGATAAAGCACCTTCATGTGTGAACAAGGGCTAATGCATGTGGACAAGGTCAAGTTTGACCAACTCAACAAAGTTATTATGGAAGGAGTGGATCATTAATAGAGATCACCTAGTGGGAATGTGGATCAATCTAGATAGTTAGAATAAAGCCACCTTGAGTGTGGAAAGAGACATTGCATGGAGATTAAGTCAAGGTTGAACAAATCAAACAACATTGTTATGGAGGAGTGGCATTGATGATGGGACAACACAGTTTTGGAGGGAGATTAACTGCATGGTGATGGAAACCCTAATGAGTGGGACCCAAGGTGAGAAGGCTCACATTTTTTATAAGGAAGAGGATGGCAGCCATATGGGGTTAGCTTATGATTGTGATTTTATGAATATATGGTCTGTTTAGACATATAACTTTCCCTTGCTGTTTAGCTGAGATTGAATGTTGTTTAGCATTGGGTGTTCTTGATCGGGAATCCCACCTCTTCAATTGAGGAGATCTTGGAGGGGTCTTGCACCACATTTTCCACTATCTGGCTTAAGGTCAAGCTTCACATTTCTTTTACAGCGTAAATCTTGTTGAGGGTTTGGTTGTTTCAATAACTTGCAACAAGTGGAAACTAGATCTGTAGATCTAGGCCATTTCAGTGCTCATTTTCAGTGGAGAAGGTTTCTACTCCATTGGGAGGACAATATTGAAGGAATTGAGCCTCATTTCTAGATCTTGGCATTAGGCCAACTAAATTTTGATCCCTACAGCGCAGTATAGATCCAGATCTGCGTAATTTCTGAAGGAGCAGTTGCAGGGTGGTTCAGCTCACCATTGGGAGAGTGATTTTCTGAGTGTTGGAGATCTGCCCTTCACTTTGGAGATATATTGGAGGAGGCTGCTTTATTAATCATAGCTGATCAGCCACACTTTCCAAATCTGTAATTTTTAGTAGATTTGCAGCCTTAAACCTCATATCTACAATTTGTACTTGGTGTTTTGCTGAAAACCCCAAGGGGGTTCTTTAGAGGAGTTTGTATAGTGCATGGATCTGATATAGATCTAAATTTATATGCACATAGTAGCTCTAGATCTGATGTACAACCTACTATTGTTGCAAGAGCAATAAAATAACGCTGTCAGGGTATTCCAACTTTAATACATGGTTGCTGCCCCTCTTTTTGCATGTATTTTTGGTTATTATGGCTTGGGAGGCTTGTTTAACTAAGCTACCATGATTTGCTTCAGATCTCATTTTGTATTTGGCTGCTATAATGTATAATCTAATGGATCCATGGGTTGCACTTAACTCTTATTACATACACTTCTGAAAAATGCGTTTTTAAGTGCATGTATTGTTGAGGTTCCCATTTGGGAATATTACAATGGTATCAGAGAATAATCTTGGCTCAGCCTATGAATTTTAGCCAATATGCTATAAGATGAAGAGGAGCAGGAGAAAGAGATCAAAATGATGGAGAGAATGAGTTTTATCTCATCTATTTTCAGATCTAAGAAGGACCTCACCTAGGAGGTCAAGCAAAGAAAAATGGAGAAAAGAAGTGAATCCACACTAGGGTTTCAAGATGAGGAAGGTCCATGCACTTCCTATCAGCAAAAAGAAGGTTTGGTATTGCATAGAGCTCCAAAGAAACATACTATGGCCTTTTATTTTGAAGACAAGAGGCATAGAGATGGAGAACACTTAGATCATGAGGTTCTAAGTGAGTACCTTGCAGAATATAAGTCTCAACCTAGAGCTTTCAAGGAGAATCTAACTATCCCACAGTTCATTCAACTTAAGGAAGAAAGAAGACCTTGCAGCAATAGAAGAATAAAGGGCAATAGATTCCTATTGTCTACTTTTGATGGGTCATCCTCATGCACAACAAAAGCTTGGGGAAGAAGTTGGATGCATTTTTCTTGCTACATCCAGTAGTAGAGAAAGAAGCTGTTGAGATTGCAGCGCTGCACCTTGAAGGTGAAGCAAACATTTGGTGGTTCAGCCATTTGAGTCATGCAAAAGTGACTGCATATGCAGATTTTACTCAAAGGTTGATCAAGAAGTTTGACAAGAAGAAATCAGAGGAGAAGAAGCCTTCACCACCACTTGCTGTAGGAGCACTTGCTTTCGGAGGAAGGACACTTGCACCTTTGCAAAGTGGTCTTTATCTCTTGATATTTAGAGTCCCATGCACTAATCTGGAGATGCACGAGGAGAAGGAGACTTGTACCAGTGCTGATGAAGCCATGGAAGAGAAACCATCATCATCAGTAGTTGGGGAAACCATCACACTGAGAGGAGGAACCCTTGTAGTAGTACAAGATGTTCCCAAGATTTACCAAGGTATGCATGTTTCCATTTTCTGTTACTTTAGCACATCATATGGAGGATTGTGGGAATGTACCATTGCATGACCTAGGGTCAAAGTACATTGCTGATTTGGAGTAGCAGACTATCACTGCGCTGAGCAGCCTTGATTTATTCAAGGAGGGGATATACAATCATCCTAGTGTATCATTTTTGAGATGCACACAACTCTTGGGGTTGGAGTGTAGATTCTTGGAGGATGGGTGGGTATTGTCTTGAACAATGCAATACAGAACCATGTGTTCAAGACTGAGCATGAAATTGAGAAAAAAAATGCACCATTATGGAGATTAGCAGTGCTGTCATTGAGCAGCAGTGATGAGTTGGGGGCCAAACCATTATTGGAGCATTCCAATGACCTTTCTACAAACATAACAGAGGATAGTCAGCTGATTGAGGGGAGACATCTTATCTTCCATTGTTATGATGGATATTTCTTGATGAGCACTCCATTTCTCAATTGAGAAGATTTTTCCTTCAATATATTTGGATCCTCATGGGGTCAACTTGGTCATTGAGGAGTGGTCTTCATTTGGAGATCTCCAGAAGATTGCATTTCAACATCTCATGAAATGCAAAGACAAAAATATTATTTGGGAGGATAGTATTATCCATTGGAGGGATGCCACTTTTGGATATGATGATAGACACTCACCATTGGTTGGATGGGTGATGTTGATGAGCAAGAGGTTGGGAATCCACTTGTAGATTTATGACACCGGGCAGCACGAGGCAAGACTGCGTTGGTTACTCTTGAAAGAGTTTGGTCATCATATGACACATTCTATTTCAAAGAGTAGGGTGGTTGATGGAACTTGGCATGGAACTTACATCATATTGCAGCAAGGAGTTTCAGTGTATTGGGGTGATGTGATATATTTCATATCAACTATCATGTTATTACTCCGTGATTTATGTGGTGATGATGTGGGGAGGCAACAAGAGTTGTTGTTGCTTTGGTTGTTCTTGAGAGAGTATGGGCTGATCTTGTTCCATACTTTGCATGATGTTGTAGGAGTAGGAGATGGCACTATCATGGTGCAAAGGGGCTACTCCTTAACCTTGGAAGATCAGCAGGTATTTCCTCTTTGGAAGGAATCTCCAATATACAGCAGCATTATGATGGATGACTTTGACATGTGGTATGTCAAAGAATGGAGCTATGAGAGGACAGGAGCCTTATTACAAAGGCCAATAACGCTGTCACTTGGGAGCTTGGGTTTTTTGATGGAGTGTCCCCAGGATCACTTCACATATGATGCACTTGATGGGAAAGAAGAAGATGAGAGTGATGGAGTAGTGGATGGAGACATCTATTACCATGATATGATCTTCTTGACTTGGATTTTCAAGCACAAGAAGAAATATCTACATGAAACATATAGTTCATTCCTCTTCATGGGACTATGTCATACCACTATGAAGGGCTCATTCACAGATCTTATTGTCATATTACTCTTAGTACATGGTAAGAATTGTGTTTTTGCACTTATTGATTATCTAACACAATATTTTCATTCTCTTACCATCTCTATATAGTGCATTTCTCCACAAGAGGGCAAGCCTCTATTTGGGCTTCATGGTCATTTTGGGACCAACATCTATGAGGGAGAGAGCCATTTCTTGTATGGCTTTGGGAAAGTGTTGTACTATTTCCTATATTCTCAGTTGATATACAATGAAATTTACTATTTACTAGTAGATGAGATAACATGCACAATGATCCAGGTGGATATTGGTGGCCACCCGCCTATTCCACTTGGGCCCCCACCATTGTCTCTTTCAGTTTTTCAGTTTCGGCATAACTTACTATTTTTAGTAGTTTTTCGGGTCCTGAACTTTCGAAGCCGTTTTGAGGCCCTAAATGACGTTTTTTGGGCATCGCGCCTCTAATGAATATCATTTGTAGTCCTCGGATAGAGATTTCTAATGATGTATCATGTGCGTCAAACGGAGATAGTATGCCAAAGTTACGTCCCTGGGAAGTTGAAACACCAATTTACCCAAACGGGGCCCATAGTTTTGGCGCTTCATCTCCTAGGTTAGGTTTTTGGGATGTTGAGGGTTCTCCATTGTTTCTCAATAATAAATAGGCCCTCGAGCCTCATTGTAACACAGTTCAGAGGCCTGTAGCTGCCACATCTCTTCTCAGAGATAGCTACCAGTGCCCTAGCCTAGATTGTTTAAGCTTCTGGCTCAGAAGCAAAATTCGCCATATTAATGAAATGGTATACATGAGCCGTGATTCTCGTATTTATGGTTATATGTTTATTCTGGTTGTGTTCTTACATAAATTCGGGATCAAGTGGTAACAGAGGTCCGTTTCGATCCTCTTGCATGTCCCCAACGAGGTTCCGGGGTATAGGAGCTAGGGCTTGATTCGGTGGAACTTTGCAAGATCGACGCAACCTCTAATTGATGCCCATGGGGAAAAAAGAAAGATGAGGGAGCAGGAGATCCTATCAAAATATTGCTCGAGGAGGCCCTTGAAAACAAAGGAATGCGATGATGGATAACTTTGCTCGTATCTCAACGGCCGCCCACCGACAAGACATTCGCATCTGGGAAGTGCCCCACTCTGGAGGCGCGACTCCTTTTAAGGTACAAGTAAATTTTGACATTCCCATATTTGAGGGTCAAATAGACGCATATGCCGTAGATAGATGGTTGAATCTGTTAGAAGGATATTTCTCGGTTCATGACTTTTCAGACCGGGAGAAGATTATTTTTGCACTCCTCAAAGCTACCACCCATGTTAAGGACTGGTGGGAAACCTACTGTGAGAAAAAGGACCAGATAGAACCCTCTCTGTTCTCAGCCATACCAACTTGGAATTCTTTCCGAGACGCCGTCAAGGAACAGTACTATCCCGTGGGGAGCTATGATGACAAGTACATACAATGGACCACGCTGCGACAACAAAGGGATCAAGATGTGCACGAGCTGACGAATCTGTTCCATACCCTGCGCACAAAGTTGGGTATCAAAGATTCAGAGAAACATTTGGTGCTAAAGTATCGCAACTGTTTGCACAGATACATTCAGGAGGAAATGGAGTTCCTCGACATCTCCTCGCTTGGTACGGCATACCGGTATGCTGCCAAGATTGAGCAGAAATTCAAGCAGAAGAAGCGAGACTTTGGATCTACAAATCAAAAGCAAGGGAAAGGTGCTTTCAAACCGCAGAACAAAGGACCAAGCCAAGGCATGGTGGCTAAAGACAACTCATCGAAGCCACAAGAAAAGAACAGCACCACAAAGCCAAAGAAGGACACGGGAAAGTGGTGTGAGTTCCATAAGAGCTCCACTCACAACACAAGTGAGTGTCGGGCCAAGCAGTCGCCAGTGGCCGAGATGAGGGCTTCTGAGTCAGATGCATGCTCTGACTCCGAATCAGAACCTGAAAAGGGGAATGAAAAAGGGAAACAGATTATTGATGCGGAGCCCAACGCCACTGTTGCCACTACAAAGGTCCAGAAGGAGGAACCGGAAGATCCAAAGGAGGAGGAACGTCTCTTCCACTCCCAGATGTGGGTAAAGGGCTCCCCTGTACAGTTCATTGTCGACAATGGGAGCCAAAAGAACCTCATTTCAGCAGACGCCGTGAAGCGGTTGGGCTTGCCGACCACAGCTCACCAACATCCATACACCATCGGGTGGCTTCACCAAGGACGAGATCTCCGCGTCAGCCAGCAGTGCCGCCTTCCCTATAGCATCAAGCCCTTCACGGATGAGGTATTATGTGATGTTTCTCCTATTGATGTTTCTGATGTATTATTAGGACAACCATACTTGTGGAAGCGTCATGCTGTGTATGAGTCTTGACCTCGTGCTGTTATTGTTACTTTGGGAAATAAGTTGTACAGGATACCAGAGGTACCACCTCCTGCCGCTATCTCTTTGGTTACTGCAAAACAATGCAGTAAGCTCATTTCCCAAACCAGGAAATTTGTTTTCCTGATGATCCACCCCCAAGGCAAGAAGAAGACTGTGGCCACGACTTCCAGACAGGGCTCCTCTGCACAACAACAACAAATGGATAAGGTTGTGGAGGAGTACGGGGACATATTCACCTCACCCACAGGGGTTCCTCTGCACTGTCAGGTCAAGCACCCGATTGATCTGACCCCCGGTGCGCCGCTACCTAATGGATCGATCTATCGGCGCTCTGTTCTGGAGAATGATGAAATCAAGAGGCAGATTCAGGAGCTGTTGCAGAAAGGTCACATCAGACCAAGTTCATCGCCCCGTGGGAGCCCGATCGTGTTGGTACAGAAGAAGGATGGGACGTGGAGACTCTGTATTGACTATCGGGCGCTGAACAAGATCACTGTCCGGAATAGGTACCCAATCCCACGGATTGATGACCTTCTGGACCAACTCAAAGGTGAAAAATATTTCAGCAAGATTGACCTAAAGTCTGGGTATCACCAGGTACCAATTGAACCCTCTGATGTGTGGAAGACTACCTTCAAAGCCAAGGAAGGCCTTTTTGAATGGCTAGTCATGCCTTTCGGGTTGACGAATGCTACCGCAACCTTCATGAGGATGATGGATGACATCTTGCACCCATTCACCAACTCATTTTTAGTGGTGTACTTGGATGACATTCTGATCTTCAACAAGACTTGGGAAGAGCACCTTCAACACATCCGACAAGTCCTCCAAACACTGCAGCAACACAAGTTGTGTGCTAATTTGGAGAAGTGCACGTTTGGCATGACCTAGGTTCAATATATGGGATACATTATTGATGAAAGGGGGGTACATGTGGATCCAGCCAAGATCCAAGTCATTCGGGATTGGCCAGCCCCAACCACTATAACAGAGCTTCGCAGTTTTCTAGGTTTTGCTAATTTCTACCGTAGATTCGTGTTGGGATTCTCTCATATCACTTGGCCCTTGAGTCAAGTCACCAAGGGAGGAGCGAGAGCAAAATTATTTTGGTCAGAACTTCAACAGAAGGCGTTCACAAAATTGAAAAATCACCTCTGTTCTGCCCCAGTGCTCACATTACCAGACTTGCAACAGCCATTTGAGATCGAGACAGATGCCTCTGACTATGCTATTGGGGCAATTCTTACTCAACAAGGACATCTAGTGGCATATCATAGTGAGACATTGTCTGAGACAGTTCGCAAGTATCCCACCTATGACAAAGAAATGTATTCCATTGTGCAAGCCTGTCGACAATGGAAGCATTACATTTTGGGGAAGGAAACAATCATCCACACAGACCACCGGCCCCTGCAGCTCATACAGACACAAGGGAAGTTGCAGAATGATCGCCATCAGAAGTGGTCCACATATCTGCAACAGTTTCATTTGAACATCAAGTACAAGAAGGGTAGCACCAATAATGTTGCAGACTGCCTCAGCCGACCACCGATCGTGGCGCTCACCACCGTGCTCAAATCTTGTGGGCACGAGACTTCTGATTGGCCGCTTCTCTATGAGAGTGACCCAGAATTCGGCCACACTTACAAGGCACTCTTGGGGGGCACGCAAGTTCCAAATTTTTACCTCCAAGATGCACTTTTATGTCACCTGGGACACCTTTGTGTTCCTTCAAGCGAGCGTGCCAAGATGATATGGGAAGCACACTACAGTCGAGTCGCTGGGCATTTCGGGGTCGAGAAAACAGTAGCAATACTACAGAAGTATTTCTATTGGCCGAACTTTCGAAAGGATGTCGAGAAGCACATCAGATCCTGCACTGCTTGTGCCATTGCCAAACCGACCATCAAGAAGCAAGGCCTATATACTCCACTACCTACCCCTAGTCGACCGTGGGAATCCATCTCCATGGATTGCATGTCGGGCCTACCTTCTACTAAGAATGGAAATGACTGTGTTTTCGTGGTCGTTGACAGATTCTCGAAGATGGCCATCATGGCGGCCTGTAAGAAGAATATCACAGCAGGAGCCACTGCTAAACTCTTCTTTGAACGAGTGTGGGTGCACTTTGGGATCCCACAGTCTATCATATCAGATCGAGATAGCAGGTTCCTCAGCACATTTTGGTCCAGCCTCTGGTCAATTTTGGACACAAAGCTCACCAAGTCCACAGCTTTCCATCCCCAAACAGATGGCCAGACAGAGGTCGTCAACAGAATGATTGTACACATTCTGCGCATGTACAATTCAAAGCATCCACGCACATGGGACGAGAGCCTCCCCTATGTACAACATATTTATAACAGGGCTCTCCACAGTTCAATTGGCCATAGCCCCTTTCAGGTGGGCTGGGATTCCAGCCACTATGTCCCATTGACGTAGCCATGCCATTTGCAGCTGCTCAGGCCGATTCAGCTCATGTCCAGTCTGAAGTTGACAAAGAAAGTAGCTTCATCGAGCGCATTCAACACATTCGCCAATAGGTTCATTATATATTGGACAGATCCAATGCGAAGTACAAGCAGCGCCATGATCAACATCGGGTGCCACACAACTTCCAGGTGGGCAACAAAGTATGGCTACATTTGCAGAAGGAGTGCCTCACTGGACCCCACCGCAAGCTTCGCCCGCTCCGATATGGGCCGTACACCATCACCAAGGCTGTAGGGAACAATGCCTTCGAGCTTAGTATTCCTCCATTCCTTGGTCTGCACCCAGTCTTCAATGTGGATCGCCTTTGTCCTTACTTCCCACCTCTACTGGACACCTCGGACATTGCAGAACAACTCACACCAACAGAGTTAAACCCAGACTGCATGGAACAGGCCACCACAGATTGTATCATGGACACGCAAATCAAGAACACTCGTCAACAGCAGATCCAACTGTATCGGGTTGTCAAAGCTGGCCAACTCCTGCACCAAGGAAAGTGGTTCACCAGGGACCAAGTTCACCAGAAATTTCCTCATCTCATGGAGGAACTTAACGCAATGGGGACCATTGCTTCCTAAGGGGGGAGGAATGATCCAGGTGGATATTGGTGGCCACCCGCCCATTCCACTTGGGCCCCCACCATTGTCTCTTTCAGTTTTTCAGTTTCGGCATAACTTACTATTTTTAGCAGTTTTTCGGGTCCTGAACTTCCAGAGCCATTTTGAGGCCCTAAACGACGTTTTTTGGGCATCGCGCCTCCAGAAAATTTTATTCTATTTCAAAATGATATGTGTGGTGAGAGTTGTAGTCCTCGGATAGAGCTTTCCAATGATGTATCATGTGCGTCAAACGGAGATAATATGCCAAAGTTACGTCCTTGGGAAGTTGAAACACCAATTTACCCAAACGAGGCCCATAGTTTTGGCGCTTCATCTCCTAGGGTTAGGTTTTTGGATGTTTAGGGTTCTCCATTGTTTCTCAATAATAAATAGGCCCTCGAGCCTCATTGTAACTTAGTTCAGAGACCTGTAGCTGCCACATCTCTTCTCAGAGATAGCTACCAGCGCCCTAGGTAGTTTTATTTCCATTCTGTCTGTAAGCAAATTTCAGTTCTTTGATATTAATGAAATGAAGTGTTATTTCCGCTACATCTCTGTATTTATGGTTATATGTTTATTCTGTTGCGTTCCTGCATAAATCCGGATCACACAACTAGCAAATTTTTTGAAGACAACTTGCCATATCATATTTTGAAACTGTAGTTGGTAAAACTGCGCTGTGACTACTTTAGAGACTGTTGGTACCTTCCAGCATTATGTGAAACCTTTAGTACTTCTCTTATTTGGATTCCATATGATGATAATGTCATATTCATTTTTTATGGGATGATTTGGGCAAGAACCAAAGAGTGGGTCTTTGAGGATTCTATTGCTTTTCTGCTCCATGAAGGCAACATTACTGCAGCCCATATTCAACAATAGTGCTACACTTATCATAAGTGGAGAGAGAGAAAGCGTGGGATGGAAATTTTGATCCATCATATTCATCTATGCAGCCCACCTTCTTTGCAAGAGCCTAAGGTGGAGAAGATGTTTAAGGAGTTACCATGTTGGAGGGTGACTCACTTTGTGTGGATGATAGCTTGGGGATGGAGGCTTCACATGGGGATGATGGTTCCCAATACATTTTAGATTCCATGCCTCAAGAAGGCTTCTAGACCACATATATTTGTTTCCATGGATATCCCACTTTTTCATGATGAGAGCCATTTGGATTTTTCACCAAAGGTATACTTTTACACATGGGAGGAACAACTTGAGGACATATTGTTGAGAGAGCATCTTGTTCTTTGGAGGAACCTATCATATGAATATGCTACAGGAGGAAGAGAAGGGGCTCTTCAGTTCTATCCTTGCAGTTTCTTGAGGACAAGCAACATTTGGGGGGGGAGGACTATAATATTCCTAAATTAGCATGCAGCTAATTGGAATATTAAATTTTGATTTTGTTCTTAGATAGAGGAATAAGATGGGTAGGGAGGCCCATAAATCAATTTAGTAGAAATAAAATCCCTCTTAATTTGAAAAGGGATCATATTCATAGTTGGATAAAGCACCTTCATGTGTGAACAAGGACTAATGCATGTGGACAAGGTTAAGTTTGACCAAGTCAACAAAGTTAATATGGAATGAGTGGATCATTAATAGAGATCCCCCAGTGGGAATGTGGATCAATTTATATAGTTAGAATAAATCCACCTTGAGTGTGGAAAGAGACATTGCATGGAGATTAAGTCAAGTTTGACCAAATCAAACAACACTGTTATGGAGGAGTGGAATTGATGATGGGACGATGCAGTTTTGGAGGTAGATTAACTACATGGTGATGGAAACCCTAATGAGTGGGACCCAAGGTGAGAAGACTCACATTATTTATAAGGAAGAGAATGGAAACCATATGGGGTTAGCTTATGATTATGATTTTCTGAATATATGGTATGTTTAGACATATAAATTTCTCTTGCTGTTTAGCTAAGATTGAATGTTGTTTAGCATTGGGTGTTCCTGATCGGGAATCCCACCTCTTCCATTGAGGAGCTCTTGGAGGAGTCTTGCACCACATTGTCCACTATTTTGCTTAAGGCCAAGTTTCACCTTTCTTTTACAGCGTAAATCCTGTTGAGGGTTTGGTTGTTTCAGTAAGCTGCAGCAAGTGGAAACTAGATCTCTAGATCTAGGCCATTTCAGTGCTGATTTTCAGTGGAGAAGGTTTGTACTCCATTGGGAGGATAGTATTAAAAGAATTGAGCCTCATTTCCAGATCTTGGCATCATTCCAACTACATTTTGATCCCTACAACGCAGTATAGATCCAGATCTGCGTAATTTCTGAAGGAGCAATTGCAGGGTGGTTCATCTCACCATTGAGAGAGTGATTTTCTGAGTGTTGGGGATCTGCCCTTCACTTTGGAGATATATTAGAGGAGGCTCCTTTATTGATCATAGTAGATCAACCACACTTTCCAAATCTGTAATTTTTAGTATATTTGCAGCCTTAAACCTCATATCTACAATTTGTACTTGGTATTTTGCTGAAAACCCCAAGGGGGTTCTTTAGAGGAGCTTGTATAGTGCATGGATCTGATATAGATCTGAATTTTTATGCACATAGCAGCTCTAGATCTGATGTACAACCTACTACTATTGCAGGAGCAATAAAATAACGATGTCAGGGTATTCCAGCTTTAATACATGGTTGCAACCCTCCTTTTTGCATGTATTTTTGGTTATTATGGCTTGGGAGGCTTGTTTAACTAAGCTACCATGATTTGTTTCAGATATCCTTCTGTATTTGGCTGTTATAATGTATAATCTAATGGATCTATGGGCTTCACTTAACTGTTATTACATACATTTTTGAAAAATGCGTTTTTAAGTGCATGTATTGCTGAGTTCCCTTATTGGGAATATTACAGCTGGACATGAATCATTTGAGGGTTGTGATTCTAATTTGAAATCAAATTTATATGATGTAGTTGATGCACACCATGAGATGTTTCAGGAGTCAACATGATTGCCTCCAAAAAGGGAGATTCAACATGAGATTCAGTTGCACCAAGATTTTCCTCTTCCAAATATTAGCATGTATCGCAAGTCGATAATGGAGAATGCTGAAATAAAGAGGCAAATCAAGGAGATGCTGGATAAAGGAATCATAAGGCCAAGCACTTCGCCATGCGGTTCACCCATAATCTTGATTGCAAAGAAAGATGGGACTTGGCGCATGTGTGTAGACTTTAGAGCTTTGAACAAAATAACCGTAAAGAATCAATACCCACTCCCAAGGATAGATGATTTTCTTGATTAGCTTAAAGAAGTAAAGTTTTTCACTAAGTTAGATTTACGAAGTGGATATAATCAAGTAAGAATTGCAGAAAGTGATATATGAAAGACTGCATTCAAAACCAAACAGGGACTCTTTGAGTGGTTGGTTATGCCATTTGGTTTGTGTAATGCACTAAATACTTTCATGCGTGTTATGGATAATGTTTGGTGTCCATTCCTTGATGAATTTGTGATTGCGTACTTAGATGACATATTGATTTTCAGCAAAACAAGAGAAGAACATGTTTTGCATGTGAATAGAGTGCTTGATGTTTTGAGAAAAGAGAAATTGTTTCTTAAGATGTCTAAGTGTGAGTTTGGAAAGACTTCTTTGGTTTATTTGGGACACATTGTAGGAGGAGGAGAGTGGAGAATTTATCCTTCTAAAGTGGAAGCCATTGTGAATTGGCCCACACCTAGAATAGTAATCGAGGTAAAAGTTTCTTAGGTGCAACTCAGTATTGGAGAAAGTTTATTGCTAACTTTTCTGCCATCGCAGCTCCTATGCATGCAGTGACAAGTGTGAAGAAAGGCTCCCAATGGGGAGGAAAACAACAACAAGCTTTCAAAGCTTTAAAAGACAAGATCAATTCATATCCAGTCCTTGCATTACCGAATTTGAGACAGCCATTCGAGATACAAACTGATGTTATTGATTATGCCATGGGCGTAGTTCTTTTGCAGCATGGTAAGCCTATCGCTTTTCATTCTGAAACATTCAATGGTGCTATAATAAATCATCCTACATATGACAAAGAACTGAATGCGTTGGTACAAACCATCAAGAAGTGGAAACACTATTTGATGGGTAAAGAGACGATTATACATACCAATCACCAACCATTACAGTACTTGAGTCGCAAACTAAATTGCAGCAATCACGACATTTCAGGTGGATGGGATTTCTTAAAAAATTTCACTTGGTTATAAGGTATAAGAAAGGTATTTTCAATAAAGTTGCTGATATGATTTCAATACCGATTATTAGTGCATCTACTTTACTAAAAAATGATTCTATTGTACAAGAGAGTTACATAGAACAATATGCACATGATGTTGATTTTCAAGATGTGTATGCTAGTTTGAGTGAAGGGAATCGAGTTGAATAAAATGATTATCACATGCATAACAATTTGCTGTTTCATTTGGGTAAACTGTGTATACCACAAGGAGAGAGGCTAAGTGTCATGAGAGAAGCTCGTTAATCTCTTATTACTAGACACTTTGGGGTAAACAAAACAATGGTGCATCTATAGAGGTATTTCTATTGGCCTCACATGGTAGATAGTGTGTTGCATTTTATAAGAGGTTGTTCTGTGTGTGCAACAAGCAAGCCTAGCAATAGGAAGCTTGGGTTGTACACGCCACTACCGGTACCATCAAGGCCATGGGAGAGTGTCTCCATGGAATTTGTTGGAGGTCTACCTATGTCAAGAAAACAACATGATTATCTTTATGTAGTTGTGGATAGATTCAGTAAAATGTGTATACTCATGCCATGTAAGAAAAATATTACTACTGAACTTGATTTTCAACATGTATGGGTTCATTATGGATTGCCAACTTCTATTGTTAGTGTTAGGGATTCTAGGTTCATTGGGAATTTTTGGTCCAATCTTTGGAGTATGATGGACACAAAGTTGAAAAAGAATACTGCTTTTCATCCACAAACTAATGGACAGACCGAGGTGGTGAACATAACCATTGTGCATCTATTGAGAGGATATTGCAACAAACATCCTAAGTTGTGAGATGAGAAACTGCATTACATTCAACACACTTACAACTGGGCAAAGCACTCTTCTACAAATACATTACATTTTGAAGTATGCCTTGGGTATTTGCCAAAATCACCATTAGACTTCATCTCTGAGAAGGATGTTGCAATTTATGAGCATAGTGATATTTACAAGGCTCGAAAGTTCATTGAGAAAATTCAAATTATACATCAACAAGTTCAAGAATAGCTTGAGAAAAGTCAAGAAAATACAAGGAGAGGCATGAAAAAGATAGAGTTGATCACAAGTTTCAAGAAGGAGATGAGGTGCGGTTTCACATAAGCAAATAAAGGATGCAAGGGGAAGGTAAAAAAATCAAACCCATTCGTTATGGTCGATTCAAGATCATAAAGTAAGTTGGTAACAATGAATTTCAACTTAAATTGCCTCCACATATGCAAATGTATTCAATTTTTAATGTTGAAAACTTACGTTTGTATGAGCCACCTTTGATCGATGATCAATGAAGTAATGTTCAGCTGCCTTCTAGTGAAGATTTCTCGCCAGAATTTCTGGATGAGCTCAAGGAAGATACAATTCTTGACAGGAGGACAAGAGCATCCAAGAGGGGAAGTGTTGACTACCTTCGAGTTGGGCTTAAATGCAGTAAGCCAAGCAAGGAAAAGTGGATGGAGGTTGGAAAGGTGAGGGAGTTGTACCCTCACCTACTGAACATGTAATCAAGTCTTTTGGGGTCCAAAAGCTTCCCAATGGGGAGGCATGATCAGGAGTTCATAATTTTTTCTCAAAATTGAAAGTTACAGGATTGGTTTGAAACTGGGACGGTTGCGTAGATCTTGTCTTCCTGATTTCGGCGCCACGAACGGTTCGAAAAAGCGATGTCGTATGAGGGAGATATCGCGGTCTGATCGATTTCCCAAACAACTAAATTTTGCGACAGGGTTGATTGGGATGCCTAGTCAACATGCAGGGTGTACAGTCAAGGGTCTATGTGATTGGTTTAAGGGTTGCATGTGTTTTTTTAAGGACTAATGGAAGGGTGACACATGGCCAGCCCTGAGGCCGCCATGCGTCCCAGAGAAGGTGTGTTAAAATTTTATGGAGTTCCGCAGGGCTCGACCCCATAACCTCTGGCAGAATAGCCACCTGCCACACCACATGAGCCATGATATTTACTTAACCTCTATGGGCGTATAGTAATATATAAAGTGTTAAAATTTTGTATATGGGGGTTGGAACTGCTGGCGGTCCCAATTTGCCGGCGGTCCAAGGTATATGATCACATGTCATTTGCAAAAAACTGCAACACCAAACCATTAAGGCTTATCCGCTCGAGGTCATAGAAATAATCAAGCCTTGTCACATAGCAAGATTCATGCTACGATTACTCCGGCGGTTGCATGAATCCAATTCCAACTCCGGTTTCAAAGGTGTTAACCCCCAGTTTAAGCGGAGTCCCGCTCGACGTTAAATGCAACCACAGGGTTTCAGGGGTTGGCATGTGGCCAACCCCTACCCTTAACAATTAATCTTAATGATTAGCGTTGGCAGAAAACTTGGAGCACCCTACATTTGTGGGTTTTCTCCAAATTTAACCGCAGTTAAGTGGATTTCTCCACAATTAGTGGAGGTTTTCTAGGTGTTACTGGGAAAATGAGTTGGAGGTTCATTTTTCGCCCAGTATGAGTGAACGAAGAGTCATTCTAGACTAATTGGAGCATTATGGAGCCATCGGTGTAGAGAAAACAACCATTAGAGGCCTATAAACACATGCATTTGCAAAATTTTGAGCATAATGAAAGATGGACATACCATTGGGAGCTGGACCAGCAGATGTAGCCCAGGAGGGGTGAACTAATTCATCATGCCTACGGTGTAAATGTTATGTGTGGTTTCATTTATCTGTTATACACTGTTGTTCAATGTTTTTTGCTCTTATTTCATGCTTATAATTCACTAAAATCATATATATTTCATGGTTAAAATCCTCAATACTTGAGCAAACTGTTGGGTGTGGAGCCTGATTATCTTGTTTACTTTGTATCACAGCATTGGACCCCTGTACCTTAAAAGGGGCGGCAACGCCGCCCGAAATTTAATCGTTGTCGTGGGGGGTCTAGGGGGGGCGGCAGCGCTTTTCGGAGCCCCCCCCTGGCGGGGGTTTGGGGGCAGCGCCCCCGAAGCTAAAAACAGATGTAAAATTGCCTTGTAAAAGTATAGTAATTTCTAGTCAATCTGGGCCGTTCATTAGGCAAATGATCTGACGGTAGAAGTTATGTTTAGATTAGGGTTTTTTGCCCTAGAAGGCAACCCCTTGTATATATGAGGGTATTGTATTGCGGCTATGCATGATGAGTGTATTCTCGGAGCGAGAAATAGAGAGGGAGACTGTGAGAGAGAACAGAGGATATTACAGCGGATCTGCCGTAGGTTTTGTCTCTTCATTTTGTTGGATAATATAAAGGAAGGACTGGCTGTTCGGGGTGGACGTAGCCCAAACTGGGTGAACCACGTATATCTGTGTCTCTCTGGTTTTATGTGTTTTGTGTGCTTGTATTTTCCGCATATTTTATGTGTTTTATTGCTCTATAATATTTAATTTTCTAACACAAACTATGGAGACAAGTATGCACATGTTTTATAACTAAAAATACAGTTAGCACAAAAAACTAATACAGTCCTTTTAGATCAACAAGTGGGTGACTTGAACCTCTTTCTGCTTTATGTCTTCTTCTGACTTACTTTTCACTTCAACAATTTGGTCATTTAATTTTTCCCTCAATATTGAACAATCTTGTTCAAGAAGGACTATCTTCTCATCCTTTTGCATGATGAATTCTTTAACTTTGGTGGCCTTATGGATACTGGCATTGGCATAGGCTCCAAAATATTATGCTAATTCTTCAAAATTGTGATCGGGTGTGGAATAAGAGGCTACCCAAACAATTTATAATGTTGTTTCTAAGACAAAGGTGCACACAAACTCTTTGTTTCTAAAATCCTTCTCTTTTTACTACTCTTCCTTAAGACGACCTGTTGCTTGGCGCTGTCAAACATTTCAATTGGAGGCATTTTTTGAATCTAAAATTCAAAATCATCAGGTTGCTGCGATACTTGGTGAAGAACAAGAAAAGTATTGATAGGGGTTGAGATAATAAGATCAGTATTAGAGACAATAGTGTCTATGAAAACTAGAGAGTCCATTTCCATACGGTGTTCATCAACAACTTCCATGGACAAAGAACTGGAAACTGGCTATGGCATGGATTGAGTTTGATTTTGAGTGACATACATTGAGACTATCTGATCATGTAATTTCCATCGTTCTTGCATTATGGGATCAATAATGAGTTCACAAATATTTTCCTTAGGAGGCACAATCTTCTGTGAAATATGTTGCTTTGAAGGAATAATTTTCTCAGGAGTGTTTTCCTTTTTATCATAAATATCTATACCTTTAAATTTTTAATGAGAGTTTTCTTGTGCATAGGAGTTGAATAACTAGTAATATTGTGAGTACCAATTTATTTAGGCAGAGCGTTCTTCACAAGAACATCTTGTTGAAGACTTTTTTTTTTAGTATTTTGTGGGGTGTTGAGCTTCATACTTACACTAAATTGCATGTATGAACTAGAAGCTTGCACTACATTTATTTCATTGTCGATTGATTGTACAGTAGGAGGCAATGTGGCCTTTTTCTCTCTCCTTGTACACTATAAAATCATGTCATATGTTTGTTGGTAATCCATTCACTCTTGCGATCACTTCTTGATAAGAAGATGCAAACTCAAATAGATCATAAAATACAAAATTCTCATGAATATTCTTCTTAAGACCAAAGGATGCAACTATATTGTTAGATTATTTCCTAGGGTCATGATGTTTAAGAGGAATTGTATCTAGCTTAAGAGATTGAAAAGGGACAAGCTCTTTTTCTCCACGAGGATAGTTCATAATAGAGTACAAGCCAACTGGAATAGGGAATTTAGGCCAAACATTTTTGGACACTATTTTTAATTCATAAGTAATCCCTGTACCAACTATTTGATAAGAAACCTCCTTGCATGTAATTCTATCTGGAACATATACTAGAAGATCATGGGGGGAGGGGGGTTACATAGTATTTTGTCACCGTCCCTACAATCCCCATCCCAAACATTGGAGGACCATTTCAGTGACTTCTGTGTATTGTCATACCTTGCTATAAGTATCATTGCATCCCTTGGCATGTCAAGGACATTTCCTCTGTTGATCATTCCTCAAGAAGACTCTCAAAAACATGTGATTTTGTGTCGGCGCTGGTAGGCAGTTATGGTCTCAAACCCATATAGAAATAACACTGGGCCCCGTGCCCAGTGGTGCTCTGTCTCAGTGGGGCACCCGCGCGGAGCTATTTTTGGAAAGTTTTTTTTTAATATAAACGAAGTTTCCATGCCTAACAACCTCGTGAGCAGAGTCATCATGGTTTGTTCGATTGAATAACATCTAAATCCTCCCTTTGGCTTCTTGTTTCCTACAATTGTGAAACTCCCCAAAGGGATAAGACCTCTCTTCCATCTTATGAGGGATCCCAAACCACCCTTTCCTCTCCTATAAATACTTCCTTCTCACATTGTTGCAGCTATATGAACAGGCATTACTATTGCTGGTGTGTAGAATAAGGCAAAGAGGAATCCATTGTTGAGAGAGTGTTTAGGCCCATTGCGTCATCAAGTCTGATCCTCGAATGAATGCTTGAGATGCGCCTAACTAAACCCGTCGAAGGAGGCTGCTTCTTCAAGGCTTTAAGGTTGTAAACTTCTTTTCTCTATCATTAATAAATGACTGGTTTTTGGTTCCAATTTTGTGTTTGATAATATGAAAAATGTTTGTTTCTCCTTGCCCAATCGAATAGCTATAAATGAAATTATATTCTCGTATGCTGTCATCGTTCACTTGATCCTTGTGCAGGTACATGAAAATTATCATTGAAGGACCGCGATGTGTGAAGACAAAGATCAAAGGATCACTGCTATAAGCCTGGACAAGAGCGTTGGATCGAGGTAGGTTATCTACTCCAACTTATTTTTTATTTATAAGCTAGGAGTCCAAAAGTCCAGCATGTCCCCTTGTTGCTAGACCCACTCCAGGGCTAGAGGGATCTCCTCTATCCGCAGAGGGAATTTTCCTAATCAACAAGTTGGCGACCATACTGGGGAGATTGTGTTTGTCGTCTCTTGTTGTTCGTCTAGTGTTTTGCTTGTCTGTCTGACTTTGGTCGTATTACCACTTTTTTGCTTTGTTTTTCTTGTCTGACTATTTCCAGCCATCATACTTAGTCTCAGAGTGTCAATTCTGGCCATTTCTCAGTGGATTTTTATCCTTTCCACAAATTTCTAGCTCAATGCTGTTGTTTCTTAAACAGTCGCGCCGATTGGCGCTTGCTACCTATTTTACAAGTGTTCCATCCCCTGTTCATCGCGGATTACAGCTGAATATTCACGTCGATTCCTCTAGATTTGGATTTGGGCCTTTTTCCTGAGTTTTTTTCCAGTGTATCTTAACTCTGGATTGGTTTTTCCTCTTGAATTAGTCCCTTTTAATTACTTTGACTCTACTGTCTCGTTCTTCTCAGTTGTTTTCCCCTCATCTGATCAATATGGTTCTGGTATTCTAGGGTTTCTAGGTGTCTTCTATCGCTTGTTCGACCACCTCCTCACTGATCCTTCTGAGTTGAGTTTGAGTCAGTCTGGTCTTTTATCCTTTCAGCTTGTTGACTGATTGTTTGATATTTTCTTTCTATTCTATGTGTCGTTGGGTTGTTGAATTATCATCTTGGTGTTCGTTTAACTCTCCATCTGTCACCTTGAGCATAGATTACATTTCTCATTGAATCACTTTGGAAGTCTTCTTTTCGCATGAATGAGTGCATGTATGTTTTGAGTGTGTTTTACATTCGCTTTGGATTGGTCTCTCTTTTTTTTTATCATTTCGTTCGAGTGACTCAAAACTAGTGCTCATTTGGTCTTTTAGTGTAACATTGCATTTTGATTCTCATTCATCTAATAGAGAAAAAATTGCATTCTTTCTCTTGCTTTGAAAATGAAAGCGTTCTTTTGCATTAGTAGCCTTTAGTGAACAAGAAAAGATATTTTTGTTTTCTTCTTTGGTTGTGTTAGATGCATTAGGAAAAGTTCTTCTTGCATTCGATTGATTGTTGTTTCGTTGCGAAATACTATCCATCTCTTAGTTAGCTATTCATCGAATTGGAATAATGTTCTTTCACATGTAGTTGTGCATTAGAGATTCGAGATTACATTCGGTAAGGCCTTGAAAATGCAACATTAATTCAAGATCAACTTTAAAATGAACTCAATTAACCTAAGGAAGCATTGAAACATAACACTCATATTTAGAGGTCTAGGCTAGTGACGTGTTCTGACGTCATTAAACCTAGTAGCTGTCATTCGCCATATAGCATTAGACAACGCTAACAACGACTTGTGCTCCCTGTATCATTGAGTATATAAAGGGAGACCCTCATAAGTTGCAATCTTTTATCCATAGGAAGCCGAGTCTGCTGCGTTTTAACCGTGATACACCAAACACAACATTCAGGGAGATTTCCTTCACGTAGGTTAATTCCTTGGTCATTTCTATTTAATTTTATCACCAAGGTGTATATTGGAGTTCACGGAAGATTGGTACATCCTCTTGCTTATATTTCCTGAGTAGTCACTTTAATCTTTCTGTGACTCCCTAAAATTGATAAGATCATCGAGCACTTGTCCTTTCGAGCTCGTCCAACCTGAAAGTGACTAGAGTCACCTTTTGCCCTTTTCTTGACTCTTAAAATATGAAAAGGCATATTTTTGTTTCAGTGTCATAAAATTGATTACCTACGATCACATGCCCGTTAAAGTTATTTTCTTAGCTTGTTCTTAAGTAATTCCTTAGTGTTTGGTCTTAAAGCCTCGAATCGGTCAGCTTGGTTCTCTCCTGTTTTTGAGACAAAGTCATAGTGGCAGAACCACCGGTTTCATCGTCCCTTTCATTACCTCGTAGTGGAGATCCTTCTCCCGAAGTTTCTTTGGAGGCACCTCAGCCTACTAGGCCTATTGGTTACTGGCGCTTTATTATCCTGAGTATCTTACCTCTTGCTACCCGATCTCCTTCTGAGGAGCCCTTCGATATCAACCTCCGGACGTTTGGGCCGGTTTTAGGGATGAAAAATAATATCCCCCTCTTACCTTGGAACTGCCTACCTCAGAACCGCTTGAAGCACCATTAACATGTGCTTTACTTTCCACTGCTCGTCACCTTTTCACCGATAACATGTATTCATCTGATATGGATGCTATGAGTCCCATTAGTAGTGAAGAGACTTATGTTTCTATTGGAGAATATCAATTCCCTCCAAAGAATTTCCCTTATGTCTCAGGTCAACCTTCCTCTCTCCCACCCGGTTATCGTTCATTGAGTCAGATAATTTCTGGTGCTACATCTTTGTATCAGAATCCGATATGGTCGGGTCGGGTACATCGAATCCCTTGGAAGGGTCTTTTATATCAGGTGCATCACCCTCGACTCCCATCGTTACGTTTGTCCCAACCAAGCCCACAGTTTGTGTGGCTTCATCCACACTGTCTGTTAGCGTGATTCTGTTAGTACCACCATCTTATGTTGTTCGTGGGTTGATTCCTATCGCTTCCACGATACCTGTTGGGATTGCCGTGAATGGATCACAGCCTCACGTTTCAGGAATCCAAACTAATGGTAGAGCACCAATCTCCTCTAATACAATTCCTAAAGGTTTGACGTATGATCAATACATGTTGGCTATTCAACAACATAATTATATCCCTCAAGGTTCTCAGCAGCCACAAGCTCTCATCAATCCTCCACAGTATTATGATGAGCACGGAAATCATATCTAATTACATGGGCCCAACCCGCCAGGTCCATTTTATATCCAAACACCTCAAATTATGGTTTACCCCAACCAGTTCACTTACCTTCAGGGAAAACCCTATGGTCCGCAAGGCCAACCCTTTCAGGGCCAACCTTTAATCGAACAGGGACAACCCTATGGTCCATAGGGAAAACCCTATGGTCCACAGGGACAACCCTTTCAGGGACAACCTTCGGTCCAACAGGGACAACCATATGGTCCTGCTGGTCAACCTTATGTTCAACAGGAAGCGTCTTATATTCCCTAGGGGAAAACCTATCCATCTCAGGGACATCCTTTTGTGCAACACAACCCACCTTACGTTCAGCAAGGCCTAAATTTTGTAAGACAAGATAAACCCTCGTCTGCTCAACTGGTTCAACGTGTTCTTCAGGGGAAACCTGGGTCATCCCAACCATCAGGGAAACCTCTTCCATGGGGGCAACTCGGTGGCTCTCAGCATCCAAGCCAACCTGCACTACAGGGACAACTTTTCCAACCCCAACATCCAGTCCAACCCGCACTGCAGGGACAACCTGTTCAACCTGCACCCGAGGGGCAATCCGCACAGCCTCAGGGTGCTGCTTACATTCCTCAAGGTCAATCTCAGGTGGTATATAGTGCGCCCCAAGGCACTGCTTACATTCATCAGGGTCAATTGCAGGTGTTATATAGTGCTCCCCAAGGCACTTCTTACATTCCTCAAGGTCAATCGCAGGTGGTATATAATGCACCCCAAGGCACTGCTTACATTCCACAACAAAATCCATATATTGTTCAGACAAAGCCTCAGTGGTTTGCTCATAATAAATATCCTGGTCCTTAAATGGTGTATGGGAAAAATGATCAGACTTATAACCCTTATGGACAAAATCCTCTGAGACAGAACATTTGGGGTCAAAATTTCTCCCAACCTCGTTGGAATCCCAATACTGGTCTCTATCAAAGGTCTGCAATGCCTTTCAATCTGCAATTTCCCTTTCTTGCAACATTGGAATTGCCCAATGTGTTGAAGTTGACAAATGATCCTATCCTTCATAATTCATATTGGCCTCTAGTTCCGACTAAAATCCCTGGTGATTGTCCCAAATTTGAAGGCAAGTCTGGAGAAGACCCCCAAGCACATGTTATGACATACCATCTTTGGTGCTCCTCTAACTCTTGGGTTGGCGATTCAATTTGACTACGCCTTTTCCAAAGGACTCCCACTAGTGTCGCTCCCAAGTGGTACATTGAACTCTCCCATGACATCTTCCAAGATTTAAACTCTCTAACCATGGAATTTCTCACGCACTTTTAGTTACTAGTTCGGTATGAAACTCGGACACACCTCCTCATGTCCTTGAAATAGGATTGAGCTACCCATATCTCTGATCATATTCATGAATGGAGGTGACGTCGTCATTTGATCAAGTTTGAGATTCTTGATCAACTTCTAACTGATTGGTTCACTACCTCTTTTGTTGCTCCGATTACTAAAGACATTGCTATTGGGGCATGTGTTACTAAGGAATAAGCCATCGCTCGTGCCTAGTACCTTGATCTTGTGTACTCTCAATCCGACACATTATATGAACTCTTGCCCAATTCCCTGAGACCTGGAACTACAAAAGCACCGGTGGTGCCATCTGTTGACGATATCATCGGTTCCATGTCTCAAACTTTTTGGAAGTCTTATCCAAATCCTACGAAGCAAAAATATACTTCTTCCACTAATACTGCTTTTCAACCACCTCTGAATTCTGGTAAGACCGCGGAAGTGAATGCCATCCAGTTTAATCTGATGGATAAAAAATTCAAAGGTAAGAAGAAGGGTAAAGGTAAGGCCCAAGCTGATACCCCAAAACAGGATTCTCCGAAACCCAGTGCTAATGATGGTTTCGAAATGAAAACTGAAGTACGCTTGTCTGATTTGTGACAAAGAGCATTACACCAAGCACTGTCCATTATGGGCTATGGTGAGTCGATTTCTCAAAGGCACTCAAGGCACTCTGGTTGTTCTTAAAGAACCATTCCCATCACAACAAACTCATATGGTAGAGAAACCTCAATCCTCCGCCCCATTTGGCTCTCAGGTTTTCATGATGAACGGTCCTGCACCCATGTCTATTGCTACCCGATCGAAATATTACACCTAAACGCGCCACACAACAAGGAAAGAGATCGTTGATGGTTGTCCTCCTATGCCTGCTTATGGCCCTCTTCACATCAAAAGTCCCAGTCCTGAGCCCGTTGTGCCGCCACCTTCTAAAGGTGTACTCTGAAAGTCTTCCTACAATCCCAATGCCCGTGCCACTGAACATTACAATATTGTTGAGGATTTTGCTCAGGTGCCATCTGCTATGTCTACATTGGAAGTACTTCAGAGTTGTTCATCACAATGGAAGGCTTTGTTATCTGCCATCGGAGGGATTGACCCCACCGATTCTAGCCTTATCAGTTTTGATTTGGAAAATTTCATCCCACGTCTCCCTCACCAGCTTGCGTTGATTATCCAAGTTGGGATTAATGGAAAGAATATCCATCGAGGGGTCATGGACGAGGTTGCATCTACTTGCATCATGTCTTCTGCTTGCTGGAAATCCATTGGTTCTCGAATCCTTAATCAATCTCCAAACACTTTAGAAGATTTTGACAGAAGGGAATCTCGCCCTCTCTGTGTTCTCACTAGTTTACCTATTAAATTAGAAGGGAAAATGGTTAACGTTTAGGTTGAAGTTGTTGATGCCAAACTCAATTATAATCTTCTCCTCGGTCACAGTTGGACTCACGCCATGCTATGCATCCCATCCACTCACTTTCGTGTGCTTCGATTTATGCATGAAGGAAAGATCATTACTGTCGATCAGTTGTCCTTTTTCACTTCCACGTCTTATGAGAACAACGCTCCATATGTAGATGGTATTCCTATGCCTTATGAGTGCATAGGACCAGGTATTTTCAAATATCCTGCCCTTATGGGTATTTTTTCTCTTCCTCTGCCCAACACTGCTCAGGTCAACATGATATCCACGTCTTCTGATCCATGGATCATCCCTTCACCCAAGAAGATTGATTTGTTTGGTGACGCAATGCTGTTAAGCCCCATATAAATTGATTATTGCGAAATTATTTCGGCTTCGACTCCTCCTCCCGCTGATCATACTCCTTTGAGTGTGACTCTTAACACGTATTCTCAATCCCCTTGGCTCGACGCTTCAAATTCACCCGATCCCTTTACCAAGATATTCCCACTCATGAGGCCATCGTGGAAGCTATGTATCTTGAGGATACTCCTTGAGACGATAGTCATCATCATTCCTCCTTTATGCCTAGCCTTGGGGCCATGTATACTTGTCTTGAGAAGTTTGCTTCCCAAGCTCCTTCCCATCTTCTTTAGACGCCCATCTTGACACATGAAGTTTTTGCAGATGGTAATTTTGGAAACATTGCGCAAACAATGCCTATCGACAACTCCGTCAAATCGGGGGTAGTCGAGAACATCCACATTGGGGTGACCTTTTCTCCTGATGAGATCCAGGTATATACTAGTCTCTTCCGAGAGTTTCCAGATGTTTTCGCTTGGTCTTAAGAAGAAATGCCCGACATCGATCCGAGTATAGTTGTGCACAATATCCCTACTTATCCTGACACAAAACCTATTCGCCAATGTCTTCGTCCCGTGCACCCTAGAAAGGCGACCACCATTAAGGCGGAAGTTGAGAAAATTCTTAAGGCTGGCTTCGTTTATCCAATTCCCTTGACATAATGGGTTTCAATATTGTTCCTGTGGATAAAAAGCAAGGTACTATTGGTGTCTGTGTAGACTACCATGACATCAACCACACTTGTCCTAAGGATAACTATCCCACTCCTTTTCTTGATCAGATCATTGACGAGTGTGCTGGGAGTGAGATATTTTCTCTTATGGATGGGTTTTCTAGTTACAACCAGATCAATATTCTTTCGGCTGATCAACACAAGACCGCCTTCATCTGTCCTTGGGGTACCTTCACATACAAGAAGCTTCCTTTTGGTCTTAAGAATATTGGGGCTACGTTCCAATGAGAAAATTCGTACACTTTCCATGATATTAAGTGCATTGTTCAACCTTACCTGGATGACCTTCTGGCTCATTCTGCTAAGCATAAGGACCACCTTGATCAGCTCTGTCAAATATTTCTTCGCTATAGACGCTATAAAATTCAGCTCAATCTGCATAAGTGTGTATTCTACATTGGTTCTGGTAGAATCATAGGGTTTATCGTCTCTAAAGACGGAATTCGTCTCGATCCCCTCAAGGTTGAAGCTATTGTCAATCTCCCCTCCCCTTCCTCTTTATATCAGTTGCAGAGGGAAAGCCAATTTCCTGTGTTGTTTTATCTCGAACTATGCTGAAGTAGCCAAAGGTTTCACACGATTACTTAAGCAAGGCGTCCCGTTCCTCTGGGATGCGATCACCCAAAAATCCTTTGATGCATTGAAGACATTTCTTATCAATGCCCCTCTATTGCGTCCTTCCAATTATCATTGCGACTATTCCCTCTACTTGGCTACCGCATTTAGCACTATTTCCATGGTTCTGTTCCAAGACGACAACGATGGTGACTAGCATGTCATTTATTATTTGAGCCGCAATATTCTCGATACCGAAACACATTACGCACATGTCGAGAAATTAGCGTTGGCTTCTATTCAAGCCGTCCAATTTTTTCGCCATTATATTTTACTTCGCACAATAACCGTGATTTCTTTTCACAACCTCATGACCTACATATCGACTCGCAATTGCTGGGGGGAGAATAATCAAAGTGGATTGTTATCCTCCAAGAGTTATTTGGAGTTCACTACCACCAAATCGAAGGAATCGTTGGTTTTTTCTGATTTGATTTTCTCTTTACCGTCTGCCTCTGCTCCCTCTGGTTCTGAGGAACGCATTTCAGACGACACCCTTTTTCTCATTAGCACCCTCGATCTGTGGTATGGTGATATCATTGTCTATCTTTAGACTTCTACCTTTCGATTTGAGTTGATGAATAATTCTCTTCGATGCATTCGCCAACATTCACAACCTTATTGCATAGTCGGAGATACTTTATACTGCATTAGAGCTGATTCTGTTCTCCGCCAGTGTTTAACTCTCGAGGAGGTTGAAAAGGTCCTCAATGGTGCAAGTGGCGGTCACATGTCTGGATATTCTACTGCACAAAATATTCTTCATGTTGGATATTTCTGGCTTACCATCTTTAAAGATTGCATTGTTGCTGTCCGTAAGTGTCACGATTTCCAGATTTACCAACGCAAGATGCGCGCGCCACTGACATATCTCCATCCTGTCATTACCATTGGTCCCTTTACGAAGTGGGGAATTTATTTTATGATGTGTAACCCTCACTCGGATGGGTGGCATGCTTATATTATTGTAGCTATTGACTACTTCACTAAATGGGCCAAAGCAATGCCTACACTCACAGCTGACGGTAAGACAACAACACAATTTCTATTCAATCATGTCATTACCGGGTTTGGTGTCCCTCAAGCCATTGCCACCGATCATGGTTCTCATTTTAGTCATTACATGATGGTTGATTTAACTTCCAAGTTGGGTCTGCATGACGACAACTCAACGCCGTACTACCTGTTAGAGTCGGCCCTTACAGCCCTCCGTCAGTGATCGTCTCGTCTTTTGCATATTCATTTTTAGGTGTCTCGCTTGTTCCACTTCGTTGCATTTCACTAGGAGCATGCCATGGACTGACGAAGGGGTCTGTCGTCTTATGTTTCCTCAAGTTTATACCTGCAGTGCTATTTTAAAATTTTCCTCAAAAAATCACTCAAAGTTATTGTCGTTTCATTTTGGTCATTAAAATGTCAATGAGTGTCTTAGGTCTTAGTGTCTAGGGTTCTTGAGTCATTTGTACATCAGTCATAAAGCCTGCAAGGTGAGGAAGGTTCCGCATAGTTTGATTTTTATTTTATTGTCATCAGCATTTAAAAAAAAAAAAACATTTCTAGTCCAAAACTCTGTTTTGGAACTAGAAATTGTTCATTATTATTTTGTAATAAATTGTACTTATTTCACCAAGAAGAAGATGTCAAAAGCAGACCCCTGGTCTCTTCCTCAGCTAAATAGCCATATCCCTGCAAGAAGACAGCAAAATCATCAAAATCGACCTCAGAAAAGCCAAAAGAAGATTGTATTTAAAAAGCCAAAGGTGAAATTACAAAAACATTGTAATATGGGTTTGCAATTAGATTTGAAACAAATCTGATTGTGGAGGATATTTGTATCATATATAAAAGCCAAACCAATGTCATTTGCACCAATCCACAGCACCCAAAATCGTGATTTGGAGTTGGAGGGCCGATTTCAAAGTTTTAAGCAGCGTTGAAGGGTCTTTAAGCTCGAGCGACCCACCTGGGCGCGAGCGACCCATCTGGGCAGAGCGACCCACCTGGGTTTTGTCCACAGTGTAAAAATACAAGGGGAGCGACCCACCTGGGCCGAGCGACCCACGCAGAAGGTAAGAGACCCACGCATCAACAGAGTTCGAAAATTCATTTTGAGCGCCCAGTCTTGTTTGGATCGCTCTCATCGGCCTTCAAACAGGTTTTTTGCAATTGCTTGATGTTTTTAAATGCGTTGGTGGCATCATTGGTGGTTGCAAACGTTTCAAATGGAGGATTTAAACCCCACAGTCATGGCAATACCGTTTTCAGGGTTTTAAAATGATATGGGTGGTTGCATGAGTTTGTTTTCTATCTTATATCAGTGATATGTCCAGCCTTGCATATAATATCAAAACCATATTGTTCTCATGCCCATTTTGCCGTTGTGGTCATTACTATTATTAATACCATGTTCAAAACTTTTGTTTCATGGTGACTGTGGTTGTATTATGTCTCACTGCCCAATGTAAAAACATTCTCATGACTTTGTTTCAAACTGCCCATTGACACTTTTGTTGTTATTACTCATGGACAAAAACATTCATATGATGCCATTCCCCCTTTGACTAGACTTGTTCAATATTTTGAAGGTTGCCTGCTCCCTTTGGTGAGAATTTCACTTACATTCAAAACAGAGATTGTGCCTTTTCCAATCCATTTTAAGCTGAGATTTTATCATGGTTTGTTTCCTTATGGTGTTTTGACGGTGGGATACTTGTTGGGTTTTGAAACACACTTCATAACCTTATTTGCACTGCTTTCATATCAGTATACATAGTGCCAAAAGCTTGCTCAGAGCCATGTCGGAGACAGAGTCAGAATATGAGCTAGGGTCAGGCAGTGATTCGGTGACTGAAGGTAATGTGCCACAGGGGTCCCACAGAGATCACAGAAGTGGTGATCATCGCAGAGAGGAGCCTACTTCTTTGGCTCGGTTGCAGGCATGTCCATTAGCTATGGATTGTTTCCGATACTTGTCATGTTTCAGATTTTGTGAGATGGTTGCACAAACCCGGCCTCATCGTGAATTGGCCCGTCTGTTTGTTCTTCATTTACGGGATGGTCGGGTAAGTCTTGCTGGTGTTGATTTCATTGTATCACCCCTGACTATTGCTCAAGCCACTGGTATACCAAACATGGGCAAGGAATGGAACAAGGGTCAGCAGTTAGAGAAATTTCATTATGAGCCATATATTAAAACTGGATATATGGGCTACTTGAGCAGAGTTTTTCCATTCAGATTCTTGAGAGATGAGTATGCACCGCTGATGAAGCTCATCATTCCGTATTTTAGTTGTGAGGGCAGGTATGCTCGTCTTTTCTCGTACCATATTCGTTTGTTGATGCACTTCACAAGGGTACGTATGATGAATGTTCCGTATTTCATACACCGCAACATAGAGAGGATGGTGATGTTTGTGCAGAAGAAGACGAGCCCAGTACAGCAGTACAGGAGTATATATCATTTCACTTTGATCAAAATCTTGGTGTCACATCAGTTGGCAGAGCAGGGCATCACTTGGGAGGATTTCATTTCTAGAGAATTTTTCAGAGTGCCACAACCGCTCGAGATAGTTCATGATGCAGGAGAGCCTTCACACCAGCCATACATGCCTGAGGTTGGGCATATCAGCACTCCTTTGATGCAGACATATCAGCGAGGCCACAGGGCCTTATTTGCAGCGACACGACGAGTATTATCTCCACGTGAGGTGGAAGGGGTCTCGCCTTCTCCTTCAGTGCAGGTACAGGTACAAGACAGGGGCAAGAGGCCCATGCATGATGAGGGCCCATCAGGAGGCCGGGACACATATTTCACAGTTATTGATGTTGATGCGAGTTCTCCCAGCTCGAAGCTGAGGGAAGTCATCCAGGAGAAAAGGGCAGAGAATGATGGGCTGAAAGATCAATTACAGAAGGCTCAGTGGGTGATTAACTATTTGGAGCAGCGCAACAAACAGCTTGAGGATGAGCTAATATATTATGAGTTGCGTCGAATTCGTGAGGACAGACAGTGGAATCGAAAGAGGCCCGGTGACATGACACCGACTGACAGAGATACTGAACTCACACATGTGAATATCCATCTGGAGAAGTTGTTGGCGAAGGCCAATCGGGACAAAAACATGCTTCGCCACATGAAAGGCCATTATTGGGCTCGCATGCATGTCTGCAAAGCGAGAATGAAGATCATGAAGAGGAGGTTGCGCAAGGCACTTAGACGACAGAAAAGGCCTAATCCACTTTGGATTTTGGCCGAGGCTTCATTGAATGGGTAGGAAACATTATGGAGGACCTCCGCTCCGAATTTGGGCCAATTCGGAGAAAATTTTGTCATTTTCAAATTTTTGGGTCAAAAAACAGGTTTTGCAGTTACGTGGGTCGCGCGCTCATGCGCTCACTTTTTTTTGGGACACTTGCTGGAGGAGATTTTTACATTTTTGGATTTTTCATGGTAAATTATGCATCCTCTGAAGTCAATTTAGCATTTCATCAAAATCTGGATGGTCAAACAGCTAAAAAACACCATGAAAACCACCTTGCTGCCACCTTTTGCACCAGCAGGAAGTACCTCTGGGAGAATGAGGTTTTGGAGGGTAAAATGAGCTCCAAATTCAAAAATTCCACTTGGGTTGGAAAGTAGACATCCAGGGCTTTCCAACGAGCTATCATGAGCTCAATTTGGATTCCGAAAAGTACCTCAAATTCAGCCTGGAACATGAGCGACCCACACAGCTCAGGAGCGACCCACGTGACATTTTTCCTGAATTCTCAGCTGCCAGCTCAGTTTTTCGCCTAGTATGGACCAGTTTTGCTTATGGATAGAATTTTTGGGTTTTTATGATGTAAATTCATGTTTGGCATGTAACTTTGGCTTGTTTTTATCTTTTCTAGAAGATTCACTCTCAAATGAGTAAAAAATCATGTAATGGATCAGTTTCCACTCTTTTAGAGGCAAGTTGTTAGCTGCCTAGATTGTAGTTCCATGATTATAATTGGTTGAAACTGATCCCTGAAGAGGGAATTCGACCCCTAGAGGTGGGGAAAGGGGTTAGAGTGATCTATATATTGTAATTTCTGAGGCATTCTACAGGTTGGACTCTTGGGATACTTTTGATACTATTGTACATATTTTTCATATTTTGGCTAAGGAAAGATCAGGGGTTTTGCGGCACTTGTTGGGATCCTTGTGGTGTTCTGTTCTTGATGGTGTTTCTTCTTTGTTTACTGTAAGTTTCTTCATGTTTAATGTATGCCATCTTTTCATATGCTTCTGAACTAAATTGAATGAGTGATTAAGGTTGAATCCATTGTTTACAGTGCTTGGACTTTGAATTCAGTTAGTTCTATATGTTTTCAGCTGTTTGGAGAGGATCCAAGTTCTTCTTTGCCCTCTTCAGCTCCTCATCGGTCTAATCTATCCATATATCCAATTTAAAGCATCAAGATCATCACCTATCTCGCCCCAGCTTGAACTCTGCAAAGATCTGACCTTATCCCCGGACCCAAAATCTGTTTTCCCATTTCTCCAGCGAAAATCCAAAAAACCAAAAACCAAACATACCTATCTCTTTACTAGCCTAAAATCAGTTCTTATTATAAGTCATCTCGCATTCTATTGCTCATTTTCTCGAGATTGATGGAGAGAGCCCTCTCCTGTCCTCGTAGGGCTAGCTACGAGGTTGAGCGTGGTTTGATGTAGCCTTGAGTTTACTTCATTTCAGCCTGAGGTAGATTTGAGCGCTAACACTACCCTTAGGCCAATGGCCAGGTTGAAGCTGTGAACAAGGTTCTAGTCACCATGCTTCAACGTACGATTGGGATGCATAAGTCCAATTGGCATTTCATGTTATTTTCAGCTCTCTAGGATTACCAAACCTTGGTGATGGATGCAACCAGATCCACTCCATTCCAGCTTGTTTATGGTCTGGAAGCTACCCTTCCGATTGAATGCAAAATACCTTCTCTCAAAATAGTTGTTGAATTACTGCCTAATAGCTCACTAGAAGAAGAGCATCTTGTATATTTAGAGAGGCTTGATGAAACTCGCCGCTTTGCTGCTCTTGTTATAGAAGCACAAAAAAATTGGGTCAAAGCTCATTTTGATCAGACAGTTTCCCCTTGTACCTTTGTAGAAGGAGACCTCGTCCTCTTATATGACCAAGCTCATGATAAGCTGGGGGAAGGAAAATTCGAACCCATGTGGCATGGGCCCTATATCGTTAAGTGCGTTTTGCAGAACAGGGCTTATGAGCTAATTGACTATGAATACTATCCTTTGAATAAACCCAGAAATGGGTTGTACCTCAAAAACTACTATGCATGAGTTTCTCGTGCACGTTCTTTTGTACATACATGTGTTTTTCATTTTTTTACGTTTTGGCTTGGTGTGCTTTGCGAGCATTTTTTCTTGCTTATTATGTCGTTGCTTATTGTGCAGATGTCTATCACTCCTTATGTTGGTTTCGCGGATGGTGCCTCCCGTAGTACCCGAAATCTGTCTTCCGCAGCCTAGGTGATTTATAATATTAATGGTGAGTTGATAGACCTTCAAGGTATTTGTCTAGGCCAAAAAATGAACAATGTTGCTGGATATGGTGCTGTCATTGAACTCTTAACCGAGGCCATTGCTCTCGACATTCGTGCATTAATTGTAAACCTATACTCTTAGCTTGTTGTTCTTCAGCTTAATGGGCATTACTCTGTTATAAATCCTGAAAGTTTTAGGTTGTATTTGCGTGTTCGTTTATTAGAAAGTGATCTGAAATTGTGAGAATAAACTATTTCCTATACAGAGATGGACTGTAGGGGCATTCACTGGACATGTCACCTCTAAAGAGAGGATGAGTTCCAGAGGCTACCTGGCCCTCTACAGACTCTGCCTAAGGAAATAATATGTAAACACAAATATCAAGATCAATGAAAGTATTTTGTTTTTAAATTCAAAGTGTTCATTGATCTGTTTTGAGTGTGAATAAGCAAGAGTATATGTTCTGCAATTGGAGTGTAGAGGTTTGATGTTAAAATAACAAGTTTTGATTACTGTATAAACTTGTTTTGGAAAAGCATGCTTATGAAATTTCACTGTTTAAACTATCAGAATCTGGAAATAAACAGCCAAAATACACAGATGAACAGCAGATATTTGTTTAAGCGGTTCACCCCTCTCTTGGGCTACCTCCGCTGGTCCAACAGCCTCTAATTAGGCTCAGTCCTCTTTTGATTAAATGCTTCAAATGAAATTACATCTGTATAAACTCCTCTAATGGAAAAATAGACTGCTAAAACAGACTCAGAAGATCCAAATCAGTATAAATTGACTACAAATTCACCTCCATTGGAGGAAGGTAGCCCAATGCAGCACTCTTTCCCCTTGGCCCTGATGGCTCCACTGTCAAAAGCGCTGTAAAATTCGCAGATAGAATGCCCTGATGGCTCTGCAGACACCTCCAACAGCTCCAGAATGATCTCTACACCCAAAATAAAAATAAAAATTCGTCTTCAAAAGCCTCCCCTAGCAAAAGTTATGCCACATTTACTAAACTGCCAGTTTCACCTTGAGAAACTCCACTAATTGTGGAGAAACTGTAGATAATGCCACCAAATGAGGAGGTGGCGCCAAAATGGGCGGAGGCTGCCAACTATCCCGCCAAACGTGGAGAGGGCTAGAATGTAGGCCACGGGGGTCCATAGGACCGCACCCGTCGGCCATATGGTTAACATATAATAAAGTTTGAATTTAATTTATAACCATATGTTTTAAATATTTATCCGCTCCACCCGCCGGTCCAACGTGACCAACCCCAACAATTGCGCGCCGAATATTAGTGCTATGGTTCTCGGGCCTGAGTTTCATGCAAAGGGGGCTGGCCCTTAGGGGCTGGCCCCCTTTCGGGCCCGCCCACCGGAACTTCAAACATTAAATAGAACTCCGTTTGCAACATAAACCAACAAACGAACAATGGTCCAATGGTTAGAGCGCTTGGTTATTACCTGCCCGGTCCTGTGTTCGAATCCGGCCGAGCCCATAACAAATTTTGAAACGCCATTTTCAATCCGACTTGGGGCCACGTGGCGGCCTCTAGGCTAGCCACGTGGCGCCCTTCCATTGGCTGCGCCCGGAATATTCTACAGAATATTCTGTGGAATATTCCCAGAATATTCTTTAGAATATTCTTTTTTTAATAAAAATTTTCCATAAGTCAAATATTGCCTTTTTTTAATTGAAATTGACAAATCTTTGAAGTTGAATATCTTCTGCATACGGCGTCGGATTTGAGTGCCGTTCACGGCGCTGGGATCGTATTGATGAGCACTTTCCAGTCGATCTGTTTCGGAGCAATTCTGAGCAACTTCATTTTTAAGCATTTTTCTTCAAGAGACTTGATCTCCTGATCAGAAAGGAATTTTGATTACATCACATATCAACATATTCCTAGAAGGATGAATGCATTAACTAGTGCAGTAGCCAATATTGTATTAGATAGACATTTGCGTAATTTGTAAAAAGCATCATCATCACATAATAAGATTTAAACAGGAACACAGGCATATATATCTATATATATATATATATATACATACATATATATATATTGGCGCAAATGTCTATCTAATACAATATTGGCTAATGCACCAGTTAACGCATTCATCCTTCTAGGAATATATTGATATGTGATGTAATCAAAATTCCTTTCTAATAAACGAACACGCAAATACAGCCTAAAAATTTCAGGATTTATAACAGAGTAATGCCCATTAAGCTGAAGAACAACAAGCTAAGAGTCTAGGTTTACAATTAATGCACGAATGTCGAGAGCAATGGCCTCGGTTAAGCGTTCAATGACAGCACTATATTCAGCAACATTGTTCGTTGTTTGGCCTAGACAAATACCTTGAAGGTCTATCAACTCACCATTAATATTATAAATCACCTAGGCTGCAGAAGACAGATTTCGGGTACTACGGGAGGCACCATCCGCGAAACCAACATAAGGAGTGATAGACATCTGCACAATAAGCAACGACATAATAAGCAGGAAAAAATGCTCGCAAAGCACACCAAGCCAAAACGTAAAAAAATGAAAAACACACGTATGTACAAAAGAACGTGCACGAGAAACTCATGCATAGTATTTTTTGAGGTACAACCCATTTATGGGTTGATTCAAAGGATAGTATTCATATTCAATTAGCTCATAAGCCCTGTTCTGCAAAACACGCTTAATGATATAGGGCCCATGCCACATGGGTTCGAATTTTCCTTCCCCCAGCTTATCATGAGGTTGGTCATACAAGAGGACGAGGTCTCCTTCTACAAAGGTACAAGGGGAAACTGTTTGATCAAAATGAGCTTTGACCCACTTTTTTTGTGCTTCTATAACAAGAGCAGCAAAGCAGCGAGTTTCATCAAGCCTCTCTAAATATACAAGATGATCTTCTTCTGGCGAGCTATTGGGTAAGACTCATTTTTTGATTTTGATGAGTATTATGATTTTTTTGATTATATATGTTCTGATGTTTTATTCCATGTATTTGCAGATGTTGGCCCAGAAAGACCAGCAGGGATGTCTCCAATAGCACAGAGGGTCCCTCGTGATTTAGAGGCGGCCCCTCATGGTGAGGGAAGCGAGGAAGAGGAGATCATACGCAACTTGGAGGGACTCAGTAGTAGGATCCTAGACTACGCGATATTTGACGATGTTCCTCGTGCATACCAGAGTCACACTGTGGGGGTTTCTAACCGTGTCCACCGGATACTGAGGTGACTTGTGCGTGTAGTGAGATGCTATCATGAGCATCATGCTGACTATATATATATATACACACACACACACACACACATACACACACACACACACACATATATACGTATCCGGTGGACACGATTAGAAACCCCCGCAGTGTGACTCTGGTATGCACGAGGAACATCGTCAAATATCGTGTAGTTTGGGATCCTGCTACTGAGTCCCTTCAAGTTGCGTACGATCTCCTCTTCCTCGCTTCCCTCACCATGAGGGGCCACCTCAAAATTGCGAGGGACCCTCTGTGCTATTGGAGACATCCCTGCTGGTATTTCTGGGCCAACATTTGCAAATACATGGATAAAACATCAGAACATATATAATAAAAAAAATCATAATACTCATCAAAATAAAAAAATGAGTCTTACCCAATGCTTCATCCCAATCCTCTCCTTTTGGGAGTGGAAGATCCGCATCACCCATGAAGTTCGTGCCAGTATAGGGCCAGTCCTCCACGACAATAAGTTATCGGTGGAGGCAGTCAAAGAATTCTGAACTCCATGACATCTTTGGACCACCTCCCGCTCTAGGCACCAAAGCCGCCCAATGGACCATCCGTGGCTCTCGTGCTGGTGGTGCAGGGACTATCACCTCATGACGTTGAAATATTCGTAACCATTCCAGGATGAATGGTACCAAGATGGACCCATAGCCGAACTGTTTCAACTTGCTATTCTTGCATTTTGTCAGTTGGCATTTTAGGTTGATTGTTACAGCCTCCGCCCAGTTGAAAATGGTTGGGGCCATACAATCTATGGCAAGTAGGAATTGTGTTTTTGTGGCTTCATGTGGGGCTTGAGATCCAACAGCTCATGTGATGGTGTGCAGCACTACCTTTAGTGCCAAATCAGGGATGGTTTGAATATCCACTTTCTCGCTCTTTGATCCTTTCCTTATCGCTCGACAAACCATGTCTATGAGCATGCTCATGTTTTCCATCGTAGGTCGAGTACCTGTCAGGATTGGTGCTGCTCCCCTCCATGATAATCCGGTGATGAATATATGTCAGAGACTTCAATCTCTAACTCTTGATCGTGAATCATAAATATTTCCCGATTAGTGTCCCACACACTGATCAAATATTGTAGTAACTCCGGCTGAGCTCGAAGACACGGCGCCACGAAGAATTTCAATAGCCCGCAGTCCCTTAGGGCATCCATGCATATTACACTGCTCATGGCTTGGTCATATTCCTCCCCTTGTTCTCTTTCCTTCCATTCGATAACCATTTTGGATTTCAAACACCTGAAAAATCATCATTGGGGATTTCATCAGTCAAATTATTCACTTATGAATTGTTTAAAAGGGGCCATTTAATATAATTTGCACGCAAAATTGGTTGATGCGATTGGCGCAACTGTTTTAAAAAATAGCAGTGCCAATTGGCGCTTCCCTGTTGAATTTTTAGGCGGGTTGGTGCGACTCTGTGCCTGGAACCCGCACCAACTGCCGCACCCAACTTTGAACAAAATTCCCCAAAAAAATATGAAAATTTAAAATGCAGGCAATAAAATTTGGCTTAAATTGCAGGTAAGGATAAGAGCTCTTACTTGAATAAAACAGATTCATGATTGGTCTCCTGGATTGTCCGCTACCAGCTCCACAAGATCACAATGAAAAATGGTAAAAATGCTCACAAGAGGTGAAAAGGTCAAAAGTAATTTATTTTTACTAATTTTGTCATTTTATAACCTTTTCGAAACTTTAATTAGGTTTTTGAGCTTATTTTTCGATTATTTTAAATATTTTATCTCGAAAAATGGGTTTTACGTGCGTTTCTTGTGACAACAGGTCCTAAAATTGGTGATGATGAAGTGAAGAGTTATATTTTATTACTTTTTCAGACTAGGTAAAAACACAAAAAAGTCACCCCCTGGAGTCATCTTTCAGCTCTTTTCTGACTCTCTAAAATTGAAAAGATTTATGAGACTCTTGTCATTTTGAACTCATTAAAGACTGTGAAACGTCATCTACCCGGTATATGTTTACCCTTTTTTCAGGCCGGGACAGATGATTTATGAAAAAGGAATACCTTAGCCTATCGCGACTAAGTGGTTCTCCCAAATATTGTTTTTTACATTTTCAGATCTGTGAGACTACCTGCGAAAAGGGACCTGGAGTTTTCTTTTCCGCTTATTTTCAAACTCTTTAAACATGAAAAGATGTCGATTTCTTCCTTTGTTAGACTCGTTAAAACTTAAATGACATCGGAAATTGTCACCATGACGTTACCGAGTTCCTCCTTCCTAGGTCTCGTAAAATGTACTAGGATGGATTTGTCTGAAGGAAAAACTTATATGACAAGAATATGATATCCCCTTCAAGCTTGTTTCCAAAAATAATTGGGGTACTTGCCAGAAATGGTGGGGGAAAATAGAACCAGTTCTTAGTCGTGTCGGCAGTATGTCGCTCTTGAACATGACACTTGTCTGCAATTCGTGTCGGGTTGGGGACATCCCATTTCGTCATTTTTGCCTCCATGGGTTTGGGTTATCTATTTTGGCCTCTCATCTTCTCTTTGCCATGTCATCATGACCTCAGATCCCTTGATTTCGAATATTGCCAAATTCTGGAGTCATGTCGCCAATATGTTCAAGAGAAGTTTCCTTCTACAGTTTTCATCTCCTGATCCTCTGTTTAGCCCTTCTTCACTATCATCTTATTCCTCTATCTCGTGTCAATGATGTGGGAAACATTATGGCCCTCCTTCAACCAGTCACTTCTTGTCGACTTCAGATCACTATGCAGGAAGTTGATCTAGAGATTCCCTTCAGGTACCTTAGAGCTTGCATGCCTCAATGGCAAGTTCTTCACATTCGATGATAGGTCCTCATCATTGGCCTTCAATCGAGTGATTTTGTGTGTGTTCAACTCCAGCTCACTGTTCACATTCCGTAGATTGTACTAGTCTACCTTGAGAGCCATTGTCATTATTGGTGGTTTCTCTCACGCCTATTAACAAATTTCATCATTGGCTGGTAATCAGGTGACTTTCTTTCATGTTCGACTTCAACTCATTCATTCACATGCTTGAATTTGTACTTGTTCGGGTCGAGATGGAGCGCAAGACCTTGGGGTTTTGTTTGATAAAATCCAGGTTGCAAGATGATTTGGTTTATCACGATTATATGCATGACACTTCTGATTGGATGGCTACGACCATACCTGAGTCTATTTGCTGATCCTTCTTGCTGGATGGCTTCATCCATACCTCAGATCTTACTATTATATGTACTCTATTATGGATGGCTGTGCCCATACCACATATTCATGTATAAGAGATATTAGTTGTACTAGTTTTTCTTGCAGGTCTCCAACGGAGGTGTTTTGGTTTGGGCATGTTCTCATAAAGCATTTCACACCTCCCTCTCTCTCGGGCCTCATCCTTTAGGGGGAATTTGTTACACAGTATTTTGTCACCATCCCTGTAATCCACATCCTGAAAATTGGAGGACCATTTCAGTGACTTCTGTGTATTATCATACCTTGCTATAAGTATCATTGCATCCCTTGGCATGTCAAGGACATTTCCTCTGTTGATCATTCCTCAAGCAGACTCTCAAAAACATGTGATTTTGGGTCGACACTGGTAGGCAGTTATGGTGTCGCGCCCATAGAGAAATTAACACTGGGCCTCGCACCCATTGTCGCTCTGTCTCAGTGAGGCACCCGCGCTGAGCTATTTTTAGAAATTTTTTTGCATAGAAACGAAGTTTCCATGCCTAACAACCTCGTGAGCAGAGTCATCATGGTTTGTTCGATTGAATAACATCAAAATCCTCGTTGTGGCTTCTTTTTTCCTACAATTGTGCAACTCCTCAAAAGGATAAGACCTCTCTTCCACCTTATGAGGGATCCCGAGCCACCCTCTCCTCTCCTATAAATACTTCCTTCTTACATTGTTACATCTAGCTGAACAGTCATTACTATAGTTGGTGTGTAGAATAAGGCAGAGAGGAATCCATTGTCGAGAGAGAGTTTAGGCCCATTTCCTTATCAAGTCCGATCCCCGAATGAATGATTGAGACGCACCCGACTGAACCCGTCGAAGGAGGCTGCAACATCAAGGCATTAAGGTTGTAAACTTATTTTCTCTCTCATTAATACATGACTGGTTTTTGGTTCCAATTTTTTGTTCGATCATATGCAAAATGTTTGATTCTCCTTGACCAATTGAATAGCTATAAATGAAAGTATATTATCATATGTTGTCATCATTCACTTGATCCTTGTGCAGGTACACAAACATTATCATTGAAGGACCACGACGTGTGAAGGCAAAGATCAGAGGATCGCTGCTACAAGCCACGACAAGAGCATTGGACCGAGGTAGGTTATCTACTCCAAATTGTTTTTCATTTATAAGCTAGGAGTCCAAAAGTCCAACACATCCCCTTGTTGCTAGACCCACTCCAGGGCGGGGATTTGCATGTTCAACAGGGGGGACCAAGGCAAACCACAATCCTGATATAGGTAAAGTTCTATTCAAAGTACCGATGTCTAATTTTTTGAAGAAAATCAATAACTATCTGAGAAATCTTAGAGGGTTCCCTATTAAAGTGGGCTTCATGAAAAGGAATCATAACATGGTGACAAATGGCATAAAAATTATGAAAGTAATTTTCCTCCCAAATTTGATTGTGATAGATGTGGATAGGGGTAGGTTCAACATGTGTCCATTTCCATCCCATAGCTAGAAGGGTTTTTGACTAACAGATAACATGCATGATAAAAGCAGACATATAGAATGGAGGTTTAAGACTTGAGGTTTTGTATTTTCAAAATGAGAGGACATGTTGGGAAATTTTATTTGACAACATTCCAGCCCAATTAAAATTTTTACCCTTGAAAACTCTTTGAATAATAGGAACCCAATCAAGATGAAAATGGTTAACTATCTTGTAACCAAATAGATGACATAACATGGCAGTAAGATAATAAAAAGGAGGGACAAGGGAAGAAATGGTATAATCACGATAATGTTCTTGCCTATGTTTCTCAGGGAAACTTATTCAATCCTTTATTAAAGTGGGAAGGGTTCAATCAACCTCTCTACATTATGTTTACATGAAACCATCAATAAATCTATGATTGTGAAAATTAAACAAGGAGTGGACAATTTGTACATACTCTGGATATAAGTTGGTGTGAAAGACCCAACAAATATACCCTTTGGAGTAATAAAATTGATTTTTGGAATGTTGATGAAGTCGAAGACCCATCGAATTAGGTCTGTATAAGGCATCAATCTTGGTCTAGTGATGAATTTATGTAACCTAGACCTCGTTGCATTGACTAATCTATACTACAGTTTGTTATTTCTCTTAGGTGCATCATCAAGAAGTATTGCACCAATTTATTCATCTAAAGCATCTTCTAATTCATATTCCATTAACTTGTAGATTCCATCCTAGCTTGATATTCTGACATCTCGAGTAATCATTGTTTTTGAATGCAGGCTATTCTCCAGAAATTTATCATCAAACCCTTTCATGACTCTTGCTGGAGTTCTTGGAGGAAGCGAAATTTTCCTTGTTCTGCCCATAATTTATGATTGCACAAAACCCGAAAGACAATTCCTTTTTAGAGGATTGATATTACTTGTAGAAATGGCCTACTGCACATAAATATGAGAATTAATACAATTTCTGGATAAAAAATCTACCAGGTGTTACTAAATAGAAAGAGGATAGTAAATACAATTTAATGAGAAAATACATAGTAATAATAAGTGTATGCTCATTTCGAAATGCAATACCAACCATGTGAATATACCAGATGGCATGTGCTAAATGATGGGTTTGAAGTGAGACATGGTGATGTGGAAATGCAGCACAGGGAACTCACGAAGTGTTGTGCAACAAGCTTTTTACAAGATTAATGTTATTTGCATAGCTCACCTCTTCTTGATATGAAATTATAAACTTGAATGTTTCTTGAAAAAGTTTACAATCTAGTTTATGTCTTGTGGGAAATGGATTGAAATTGAAAAAGCACACAAACTTAGTTATTTTAGTTAAGTTTTAGAGATATAACTAGACTAAAATAGACAACATGCAACATCACAAAACAACAGTTTGATGACGAAGTTCACCCCTCCTGAGCTACATCTTCAGGTACAACTTCTAATGTTGGCCCTTTATATTATATTCTCAAAATGTAATTTTCATCAACATATAATGCTAAAATCACAAAAATAATCATTCCATTGTGTCTAGAACACCGAAAAACCCCTATGTAGGCTCTTCTTATGCTCAAAAAGGCTGAAAAATGGCCAAGTTAAATCTCTTTCCCCATTTCTATGCTATCTGTTCTACAATTTCACAAAATTGTCAAACCAGGAAACAAATTCCTCCTTTGGCATGTCTGCCAGGTGACAATTTCATGTGGGTGCTACATCGCTTCTGCCAAAATAGTGAAAAATGTAGGACAGTTAGTTGTTCACCCATGCCCAAACTTTTTCTTCGACGATATGGAAACAATATGTCCAGGGGCATGGGCTAAAGGGCACACGCCCACTAGCTCCATCACACCTAGTCATGTGGAGGGCCATATGGCCGTAGGAGGGGCGCAACACACTGACCCCTCCACCACAAGCCTCACTGTTTATTATGCCATGGTTATGTTGATGTTGATATGACCAGGGGCCAAGGGCCAACTCCTCGCCCCATCTGCCGTAACGCTTGGTCACCACTCGCTCATAAAACCCAAGGCTGGGGCCATGTGCCCAGCCCCTCCTGCAAATGCCAAACCCAATCCATTTTAAATATAATTATGTCAACCATATTTAATCAAAAAACATTAGTGGCTCAACGATTCGATGATCGAATTTTGAATGTGAGGTTTTGGGTTCGATTTCGGCAGAGGCCTATCAGTTGACCCATTAAATTTTTTCAAGAGTCTCGAGGGCCACGTGGTGCCTCCTGATTGGTCGACCACAAAACTCACTAACCAATCAAAGCTCGCCAAATTTCCTTGTACGATCATGCCATGTCTCAATACATGATTGGTCTATAGTGCACATCGTACCATCCAAACATTTGTTGACGCCATCCTATGACTTTCCCAGTTAGCTACCTAGTCAACCCTGCAAGTTTACTTTTTAGTTGTTTGCCAAAAAGTTGAGAACTCGATAACTTTCACATACGATGTCAGATTGAGGTGATTCAAGCATCGTTGGAATCATAATGAAGAGATATACGATTTGGCACTAGTTTCATAATATCTTAAGCTTTTGGACCACCAAAAGTTTGTTTTACTCAAAAATTAAGTGAGGGTACAACTCCCTCACTTTCCTTATCTCATTCCACCTTGATTTACTTGTATTGGTACCTTTGAGCCCCACTCAAATATACTCCACATTGCATCTTCGTGAAGTCTTGATTCTCTTGTCAAGAATTGAGTCTTCCTGCAACTCATCTAAATATTCAGGAGAAAAACATTCAATAGATGGAATGTGAACATTATCTTCATGATCATAAATAATTTCAGGCTCATACAATCTGAAATTTTCCACATTCACAATAGAATAAATTTGCATGTAAGGTGGAAAATATAATCGGAAAGCGTTGTTACTAATCTTCTCCAAAATTTTGAAAGGACCATATTTGATCAGCTTTAGCTTTTTACCTTCATATTGGAGTATTTCCTTGCTGATATACAACCAAACTTAATCTCTCACTTGGAAATCATGATCAAATTGATGCTTGTTATGCCTTGCTTTTTACTTAACTTTACTTTTCTCAAGATGCTTTTGTACTCTTTGATGCACTAGTTAAATTTATTCAATGAAATTCTTGGTATCCACATCACTATGTCCATTCATTGCACTATCTTTAACAAATATTAAATATAAGGGAGGGTTTGGAAAATAACCCAAAAAAAGCTTCAAATGGACATACTTGCATAGATGAGTGATTGGCATGATTGTAGGCATGCTGGTGTAATGCAAATGCTCATCCCAAAGTTTAGGATGCTTATCACAATATCCACTAAGTAGATGCATTATTGTTATGTTTACCACTTCTTTCTCGCCGTGGTTTGTGAATGAAATGTTGTGCTATTCTTCAAATTTGTGTCCATGAAATCCCACAAACCTGACCCAAATTTCCTGACAAATCAAGAATCCTGATCAGAAAATATAGAAGTGGGTAACCCAAAGTGAACCCTTATATTTAGGAAGAACATATTTGTTGTTTTTTTGGGTGTGAGTTTTTTCTTACATGGCATCAACACACACATTTTGCTAAACGATCCACAACAACATATCAATAATCATCGGTAGCCCCCTACAAAAATCCAAAGAAATACTTTCCCAAGGATGAGAGGGAATATTATCCAGGTGGATATTGGTGGCCACTCGCTTATTCCACCTAGACCGCCAGTCGATTTCATCAGTGTCCTTGATTACAACAACATTTACTATTTTTAGTAGTTTTTTCAGGTTTTGAACTTTTGGAGTTGTTTTCACCCCGTAAATGACATTTTTTTGAGGTCCACAATAGACCCTTTTCACAAATCCTATAGTACACGAAGAGATACTTATAACAAGGTATCGCATGCACCAAACGAATAGTATATGACCAATTTATGACCTTGGGAATCTGGCTTCCCAACTAACCCCAACGAGGCCCACAAACTCTTGGCTGTAACACGATTCAGAGCCATGTAGCCGTCACATCCCTTCTCAATGATAAGATACCATCGCCTAAGCTAGTTTATTTCCATTCTGCTTGTAAGAATATTTCAGTTCTTTGATATTAATGAAATGAAGTTTTATTTCTGTTGCATCTCTGTTTTTATGTTTATAAGAATATTCTGCTTGTAAGAATATTTCAGTTCTTTGATATTAATGAAATGAAGTTTTATTTTTGTTGCATCTCTGTTTATATATATATATATATAAACTCAAATCAGTGGTATCTGAGCTATCTGCTCTTTCTCTATTTTTCTTTGCATGTCCCCAACGAGGTTAGGGTCTATTTTTCTTTGCTCTTTCTATCTTGAACCTTTGCAAGACAAGCCTTGCAAACCCCAACGACCTCCCATGGCGGAAGAAAATAAGGACAAGGGAGCAAGAGACCCTTTCAAAATATTGCACGAGGAAGCACTTGAGCGACAGAGGAATCCGATGATGGATAACTTTGCCCATACCCTTTTGCAACTACCCACAGGTGACGCAAATTCATCGAGCAACCACTCTAGAGGCACCATTCCCTTTAAGGTACAAGTGAACTTTGAAATTCCCATATTTGAAAGCCATATAGATGTAGATGTCGTAGATAGATGTTTAAATCTCTTGGAAGGATATTTTTCGGTTCATGACTTTTCCAATCGGGAAAATATTAATTTTCTCACTCCTCAAAGTATCCCCCCATGTCAAGGACTGGTTGGAAACCTACCATGAATAGAAGGACGAGAGGGAATCCTCATTGTTTTTAGCCGCACCCACTTGAAGTTATTTTCGAGACGTTGTCAAGGAATAATATTACCCTGTCGGTAGCTATGAATATAAATATGTAAAGTGGACCACGTTGTGGCAGGGGAGGGACCAAGATGTTCCAGAGTTCACAAATTTCATACCCTTCACACGAAGTTGGGTATCAAGGATTCTGAGTGGAATTTGGTACTCAAGGACATCCAAGACTTGTTTGAGTTCTTGGAGATCCCATCGATTGGTGCCACCTATTAATACACTATCAATATTGACCAAAAAATTAAATAGAAGAAGCGAGACTTTGGATCTGCAAATCTAGAGCAAGGGAAAGGCACCCAAAACCGTAGAACAAAGGAAAAATCCAAGGTGGGGCCACAAAATACAACCCGCTGAAGGCGCAAGAAAAGAAAAACACCACGAAGAGAAATAATGACACATGTAAATGGTATGATTTCTGTAAGATCCCCACTCACAACACAAGTGAGTGTCGAGCCAAGCAATCCCTGGTGGACGAGATGAAGGCTTCCAAATCAGATGCATGTTCTGAATCTAAGTCATAACCTGACAAAGGGAATGACAAAGGGAAGCATATTATTGATATGGAGATTAGTGCCATCGTTTCCGCCACCAAGATACAAAATATTGAGCCCAAATATCCAGATGAGGGAAGCGAATCTTCCACTCATACATGTGGGTGAAAGGTTTTCCGCTGCAGCTCATTATCGACAATGAAAGCCAAAAGAACCTCATTTCAGTAGAGGTCGTGAAGCATTCGGGCCTACAGACCACACCACACCTGCAACCATACACCACCGAGTAGCTTCACCAATGATGAGATATCCACGTCATCCAATAGTGTCACCTTCCCTACAACATCAAGCCCTTCACATATGAGGTACTGTGTGATGTTTCTCCTCTTGAAGTTTGTGATGTATTATTAGGCCAACCATACTTGTGGAAGCATCATGTTGTGGATGAGTCTATGCCTCACACTATTATTATTTCGTTGGGAAATACGTTATAAAGGATACCAGAGGTAGCACCGTCGCCATCTATTTGATCTCTGTGAAGCAATGCATTAAGATAATTTCCAAAATCGAGAAATTTGTCTTCCTTATGATTCACCCTTAGGGAAAGAAGAAAACTGTGTCCAAATACAAAACCTCTAAATAGGTCTCCTCCATGTGGAAACAAAAAATGGACAAGGTTGTAGAGGAGTACAGGGACATCTTCACCTCACCCACAAGGGTACCCCTACACTATTAGGTCAAGCACTCCATTGATCTGATCCCGGGCGAGACGCTACCCAACAGACCGATCTATTGATGCTTTTTTAAGGAGAACGATGAAATTAAGAGGCAGATTCAGGAGTTGTTGCAGAAAGGGCACATCAAACCAAGTTCATCGCCTTGTGGGAGCTCGATCGTGTTGGTACAATAGAAAGGTGACACCTAGAGACTATTAATTGAAAATCAAGCGCTGAATAAGATCGTTGTCTGGAATAGGTATCCAATACCACTAATTGATGACCTTTTGGACCAACTCAAGGGGTCCAAACATTTCAACAAGATTTATTTGAAGTCATGTTATCACCAAGTACCAATCAAACCCTCTCATGTGTGTAATATTTCCTTCAAATCTAAGGAGGGACTTTTCCAATGGCTAGGCATGCCTTTCAGGTTGAAAAATTCCCCCACAAACTTCATGATGTTGATGGATGAAATTTTGTGGCCCTTCACCAACTCATTCATGGTATTTTATTTGGATGACATCCTGATATTCAGGCAGAGTTTGGAAGAGCACCTACACCATTTTCAATAGGTCCTCCAAACCCTGTGACAACACAACTTGTGTGCCTGGAGAAATTCACTTTTGGTATGACCCAGGTTTAGTATATGGGGTACATCATTGATAAGCGAGGTGTGCATGTGGACATAGACAAGATAAAGGTTATTTGAGATTGGTCAGCCCCAACCACTCTGACAGACCTACGTAGCTTTATGGGTCTTGCCAATTTCTACTGTAGGTTCGTGTTGGGTTTCTCTCATATCACATGGCCTTTGATTCAAGTCACAAAGGGTGAAGTGAAAGAAAAATTATTTTGATCTAAATCCCAATAGAAGGGGTTTTCCGAGTTGAAGCATCGCCTTTGCTCTGCACCAATACTCACATTACCAGACCCGCAACAACCATTTGATATTGAGACATATGCTTTTGACTATGCTATTGTGGAAGTTATAAATCAGTAGGGGAATCCGATGGTATATCAAAATGAGACACTTTCAAACATAGTCCAAAAGTATACCACCTATGACAAAGAGATGCATTCCATTGTGTAGGCCTGCCGAAAATGGACACTGAAATGGAAGTTTGCAAAATGATCTTCATCAGAAATGGTCCACATATCTGAAAAAGTTCCATTTGAACATCTATTACAAGAAGGGAAACACCAATAATGTTTCAGATTGTGTCAGTCGACCATCGGTTATGGTGTTGACCACTATGCTCCACTGTTGTGGACACAAGAATTCAGGGTGGTAACATATTTACAAGAGCAATCCAGAATTCAGCAACACATACCAGATCCTCCTAGAAGGAAAGAAAGTTCTATATTTTCACCTCCAGGGAACACTGTTATGCCACCTGGGACACATTTATTTTCCTTCAAGTGAGAACACCAAGATGATTTGGGAGGAGCACTATATTTGATTCGCTGATATTTCGGAGTAGAGAAAATAGTGGCAGTGGTGCAAAAGCATTTTTATTGGTCAAAATTTTGATGGGATGTTGGGAAGTATATCAAATCCTACACTACGTACGCCATTTCCAAACTGAAAATCAAGAACCAAGGTCTATCTCCTCCTCTGCATACTCCTAGCTGGCCTTGGGAATCCATATCCATGGATTGCATGTCGGGACTTCCTTCTAGTAAGCATGGAAATGAATGTGTTTTCGTGGTCATCGATAGATTCTTTAAGATGTGCATTCTATTGGCCCGCAAGAAGAGTATCACAATAGAATCCACTGCTAATATCTTCTTTGAAAAAATGTAGGTACTCTTTGGGAACCCACAATCCATTAATATCTCAGATCGAGACAATAGGTTACTGAGTAAAATTTTGTCAAGCCATTGATTGATGCATCCATGCACATGGGATGAAAGCCTCCCCTATGTAAAACATAATTACAATAGAAGTTTCCATAGATCAATTGGATACAACCCCTTTCAAGTGGGATTAGTATTCCAACCACTATGTCCCATTGATGTGGACATACCATTTGCACCTACACAGGCATATTTAGGTCATGTCCAATCTGAATCTGATAGGGCTAACAACTTCATTGAGTGCATTAAACACATCTTCCAGTAGGTGCCAGGAAATATTGGAGACAATCAATGCTAAGTACGAGAAGTGTCACGATCAACATTGGGTGCCACACAAGTTCTAGGTGGGTGACACAGTTTGGTTACATTTGCAAAAGGAGAGCCTATCTCGGCCCCAATGCAAGATTTTCCCGCTCCGATATGGGTCGTACACCATCACCAAGGCGATAGGGGACAATTAATTTGAGCTCAACATTCCACCATTCATTAGCCTGCAACCAGTATTTAATTTGGACTGAATGTGACCATAGGTTTCCTTGTTGTTGGACACATATGACGTTGTTAAGAAACTAACACCAACATAGATCAACCCAAGCTGCATCAAACAAGACACAACTGACAGGATCATGGACACACATAGTAATAACACTTACCAAAAGAGGATCCATCTATATCGAGTTGTCAAAGTAGCCCAAATCCTTCACTAGGGCAAGTGGTTCACCAGGGACCACGTTCCAAAAATATTTCCCCACCACACGGAAGCTATGCACACAATAGGGGCCATTTCTTCCTAAGGGGGGAGGAATGATCCAAGTGGATATTGGTGGCCATCCACTTATTCCACATAGACCTCCAATCAGTTTCATCAATTTCCTTGATTATAGCAGCATTTAATATTTTTATTAAATTTTCAAGCCCTTAACTTTTGGAGCTATTTTGACCCCCTAAACGACGTTTTTTTGAGGTCCCATGACTATAGTCAGGGGCTGATGAAAATCCTACAGTAATCAAAGAGATATTTCCAATGAGGTGTCGTATGCAACAAACAAAGATCATATGACCAAGTTATGACCCTGGGAAGTTGGCTTCCAAACTAAGCCCAACAGGGTCCACAAACTCTTGGCGTTTCATCTCCCGGGGTTATAGTTTTGGTTGTTTAGGGTTTTCCTTTGTTGTTTAGTAAAAAAAAATTCCCTTGAGCCTCATTGTAACATAGATAAGAGGCATGTAGCCTCCACATATCTTCTTAGAGATAATCTACCATCACCCAAGCTAGTTTATTTCCATTATGCTTGCAAGCATATTTTAGTTTTTTGATATTAAAGCAATGTAGTTTTATTTTTGCTGCATCTCTATGTTTATGTTTATATCTATATTATGTTGCATTCCTATATAATTCCAGATCATTGGTACCAGAGAGGCATGCTATTTCTCTATTTTTCTTTGCATGTCCCCAACGAGGTCACATTATAGGGATTTAAAGCTCGAATTGGTTGAACCTTTGCAAGACCAACCTCACAAACCCTGACGGTCTCCCACGGCGGAAGAAAAGAAAGATGAGGGAGTAGCTGATACTTTCAAAATATTTCTCGAGGAAGCCCTCGAGCGACAGAGGAACACGATGATGGATAAATTTGCCTAGATCCTTTAGCGACAACCCACATGTGATGCATCTTCATCCAACAACCACTCTGGAGGCAACACTCCCTTTATGGTACAAGTCAACATTGACATTCCTATATTTGAAGTTTGAATAGATGAAATTTTTGTAGATAGATGGTTAAATATGTTGCAAGGATATTTTTTGGTTCGTGACTTTTCAATCGGGAAAATATTACTTTTTCACTCCTCAAAGCTACCCCCCATGTCAAGGATTGGTGGGAAACCTACTATGAGCAGAAGGGCGAGAGGAAGCCCTCATCGTTTTTAGCTGCACCCACTTCGAATTATTTCTGAGATGCCATATGAAGATAAATACATAAAGTGGACCACACTACGGTAGGGTAGGGACCAAGACGTCCCAGAGTTCACAAATATTTTTCATACCCTTCGCACGAAGTTAGGTAGCAAGGATTATGAGCAAAATTTCGTACTCAAGTACCACAACTGTCTACAAAATTAAATCAAGACGAGATGTAGTTCTTGGACATCTCCTCACTTGGTACCGCCTGTCAATATGCTGTCAAGATTGAGCCAGAATTTAAATGGAAGAAAGGAGACTTTGGATCTGTAAACCTGAAGCAAGGGAAACGTGACTCCAAACATCATAACAAAGGACAAACCCAAGGTGGGTAAACCTAGGACAAGATGCCGAAACTGCAAGAAAATAAAAACACCATGAAGACAAATAAGGACAAAAGGAAATGATGTGAGTTCCATAAGAGCCCAAATCACAACAAAAGTGAGTGTCGAGCCAAGAAGTCACTAGTGGCCGAGCTGAAGGGTTCCAAATAATATGCATGTTCCAAATCTAAGTCAGAACATGACAAGGGGAATGAAAAAAAGAAGTAGATTATTGATGTGGGGCTTAGTTCCACCATTACCACCAGTAAGATCCAAAAGATCTAGCCCAAAGATACAAAGGAGGGGGAGTGACTCTTCCACTCATAGATGTGGATGAATGGTTCTATGCTATAGTTCATCGTTGACAACGAAAGCTAAAAGAACCTCATTTTAGTAGAGGTTCTGAAGCGATGTGCCTGCTGACCACACAACACCCACAACTGTACACCATCAGGTGGCTTCACGAAGGATGATATCTCTATGTTAGCCAACAATATCGCCTTCCCTACAACATCAAGCCCTTAACAGATGAGGTACTTTGTGATGTTGCTCCTCTTGAAGTTTGTGATGTATCATTAGGAAAACCATAATTATGGAAGTTTCATGTTGTGTATGAGTCTAGGCTTCACACTGTTATTTTTAATTTGGGAATAAGTTATACAGGATACCAGAGGTAGCACCACCCTTTGTCATCTCTTTGATTTCTGTTGAGCAATGCAGTAAGATCATTTCCCAAACTGGGAAATTTTTCTTCCTTATGATTCACCCTCAGGGTAGGAAGAATATTTTTGCCACATCGAAAAACTCTAGACATGGCTCCTTGACACAAAAATAACAGATGGAAAAGCTCATGGAGGAGTGCAAGTACATCTTCACCTCACCCAGAGGGGACCCCCTACACTGTTAGGTTAAACACTCCATCGATATGACTTTGGGCACACTGCTACCCAACGGACCGATCTACCGATGATATGTTATGGAGAACGATGAAATTAAGAGGAAAATTCAGTAGTTTTTTTCATAAATGGAACATCAGGCCAAGTTCATCACCCTGTGGGAGCCCGATCGTGTTGGTACATAATAAAAATGGCACCTAGAGACTCTGTATTGGCTATTGAGCACTGAATAAGATCATTGTCTGGAATAGGTATCCAATCCCACAGATTGATGGCCTTCTGGACCAACTCAAGGGTGCCAGATATTTCAGCAAGATTCATTTGAATTCTGATTATCTCTAGGTGTTAATCAAACCCTTTGATATGTGGAAGAATGCCTTCAAATCCAAGGAGGGCCTTTTGGAATGGCTGGTAATGCCTTTTGGGTTAACAAATTCCCCAACAACCTTCATGAGGTTGGTGGACAACATATTGTGGCCATTTAAAACCTCGTTCGTGGTAGTATATTTGGACGACATCCTCATATTTATCCAGAGTCGGGAAGAGGACCTACACCATATTTGGCAGGTCCTCCAAACCTTGTGACAACAAAAGTTGTGTGCCAATTTGGAGAAATGAACTTTTGGTATGACACAGGTTCAATATATGGAGTACATAATTTATGAGCGGGGTGTGCATGCAGACCCATCCAAGGTACAAGTTATTCAAGATCAGTCATCCCCAACCACTTTAATAAAACTACACAACTTTATGGGTCTTGCCAATTTCTACTATAGGTTTGTGTTGGGTTTCTCTCATATCACTTGGTCTTTGAGTCAAGTCACTGAGGGAGAAGTGAAAGAAAATTTCTTCTGGTCCAAATACCAATAGAAGGCATTTGCTGAGTAGAAGCATTGCCTCTGCTTTGCATCAATACGCACATTACCATACCCGCAACAACCATTTGAGATTGAGACAGATGCCTCCGACTATGCTATCAGGGCAATTCTTACTCAATAGGGGCATCTGGTGGCATATCACAATGAGACACTTTCAGACACAGTCTGAAAATATAACACCTATGAAAAAGAGATGTATTCCATTGTGAATGCCTACCCAAAATGGAAGCATTAAATTATCGGGAAGGAAATGATCATCCACATAGACCATCGATCCCTGTAGTTAATACATACACAAATAAAGTTGCAGAACGATTGCCATTAGAATTGTTCTAAATATCTCCAACAATTCCATTTGAACATCAAGTACAAGAAGGGAAACACAAATAATGTTGTAGATTGTCTCTGCCGACCAATGGTTATGGCGCTGACCACTGTGCTACACTCTTGCAGACATGAGGCTTCAAAGTGGCCGCATCTTTACAAGGGCGATCCAGAATTTGACAACACATACCATATGCTCCGAGAAGGAAAGCAAGACTCTCTAGTTTTTCACCTATAGGGCACACTATTATGCCACCTAGGACACCTCTATGCTCCTTCAAGTGAGCATGAAAAGATGATTTTGGAGGTGAACTACAAGCGGGTCACTGGACATTTCATAGTAGACAAAAGAGTCGCAGTGCTACAAAAGTATTTTTATTGGTTGAACCTTCGATAAGATGTTGGGAAGTACATCAGATCCTGTACTGACTACGCCATTGCAAAAATGACAATCAAGAAGTAAGTCCTATATACTCCTCTTCCTAATCCTATTCAGCCTTGGGAATCCATATCCATGGATTACATGTCGAGCCTTCCTTCTACTAAGCATGGAAACGACTATGTTTTCATGGTCATCGATAAATTATCTAAGATGGCTATTCAGGCAGCCTAGAAGAGGAGTATCACTGAAAAAACCACTGGAAATCTCTTCTTTGAACGAGTGTGGGTATAGTTTGGGATCCCACAGTCCTTCATCTCAGATCAAGACAACAGGTTCCTAAGTACATTTTTGTCAAGCCTCTGGTCGATGATGGATACCAAGTTCACTAAGTCCATGAATTTCCACCCCTAGAATAATGACCAAAAAAATTTCGTCAACAGGATTATCATTGTGTTAGTGTGTTTGGCGCATGAATGTACCAAATCACACTTGCTTAAGAGGGGTGGTTTTTCCCTCTTAAGTTATTGTTCATAGGCAGAAAATAGATGAGTCAAGAAAGTTAGTGGAACATGCTAAAACATAAACATACTAGATAGAGAAATAACTTGCATATTGAAACATAAAAACTAAACTAAACAAATAAAAAAAATCTCTGAATAGAGTCAAACAACTTCAATAATCCAAATGACAACGCTTAAATCCTATCTTATTGAGTGCTGGTAGGAATTAAGGATGAAACTTTTACCCACTTTCCAAGGGGCCCTTAGAATTCTGGAGTTCCAAGTCCCGATGCAAGGATGTATTTACTTCCGATCTACCTTGGTGCAAAGTCTCCCTCTCTCTACTATGGTGGACTGGACGTGTTAGATGGCCAACAGCTGAGTCCCCTCTATCTCTGCTCCAAATCACACATTGCTAGTATTACTTGGGGAAATTCTGGCCAGCATAACAATGTGTTCTCATCTTGTTCATCTCTTGATGTCCTTTTATAGAAGAATTCAAATCCTCCTTCCCTCTCTTGGTACATTGTGGATGGTGACCCAAGAGAGGAGGGTGATTCCATTGTGTGCTCCCTTGAGGTCCTAAGGAGGCTTGGTCGACTCTCCTTAGGTGGCCTCAAGTGTGTGATCAATGTCATGGAGTGTGCCTTATGGTCCCGAAAAGTGACTTCCGCCACTCTTAGTGCCGCGCAGATTTTTGAGGAAAAGCCGCGTTTATCGAAAAATTATGCGCGCAAAGGCGCATTTCACTAGTTCCTTCAGTGTGCAACTTAATTTTTCCTCTTAGACCTTAGATATTTTTAAATACTTCAGATTCTCTAATGTCTCTCAGCCCTGTAAATCCTTCTGACTGACATTAAATAATGTCATCTTTGCTTGTATGATTTTCCAGTGATAACAGTTGCCCCCTAATGTGTGAGGTCTAGGAAGAACTGTATAGCCGAAATAGATTATAGTTTCTTTTCTGTGTACTGTGTGGAGAGAAAGAGAGACCTACGTGTAGCTTGGAGTTGGAGACACCCTACACTAGGTCAAAGAGAGACCATGTCCTGTGGGATCCCTGCAAGCAATGGTATAATATATACAAATTTTATACGAGGTGGGCATGTCCCATGCTAGTGATGCTTTGGATAGTTAAACAAATCTACTTGAAAAATATAGATTATGTCTGTGTCACTAGTATGGTAGTGACCCGTTGGTTGATGAAGACAACTGCTGACGCCCTCAGGGGTGCTTTTTCATTGAAAATAGGTGGAATGTGGTACTCGTATGCGTAAACTTGGTATGGCATAGAAATGCACATTGTACGCATAGGTGCTGGCTGGGACCTTCCCGTGTAAGCATTACTGAAAGAGACTCTTATAAAGGCACAAGTCTTCAACGAATTTGATCAAAGTGAAATGGTTGTAAGGTACGATACCATCTTGACATGAATGCTTGTGCTGTAGTCAAATGTCAGGAGGATTGATGACATCTATGGGCAATGATGTCTCCCACAATGCCACCTGAGGATGTCCCTTTTACGAACATGGGTGATCCAAGGTATCGCTTCCTTTTTGGAAAATAGGTGTTGATGTCAAAAAAAAGGAAGCCTCAACCGAACGAGAGGGTCACTGATGCTAGGGATCAGGATCCTGGATGTGATGGGTTTAACATAAGCATGATGGTGATGGGTGACTGAAAATTGATGATGGGGATTCAGTGGCCCAAGGTTGGAGTAGAAAATGCAGCTTGGCGGCAGTCATAACTATTTCTGATGGGGAAATCCCTGGAGTCAGTAGGACTTCCAGGGTGGGTATAAACTGGGTATGAATGTCATGGTGGCTTTTGCGTGAGGGTGCGATACTTTGACCAAGGGTGACCAGGGACTGCTGCCATGGGAGAAAAAATGAATGGGTGGGTTGGGCACATAGTGCGTCATTTGCGGTCTTTGTACACTTACCAAAAGAATAAAATAATGGGGTTTGGTTTGTACAAAACACAGAGACGGGTGCCTCAGAAAATGAAAGTGTTCGCTCACTGATGATGTGAGGAAGGTGTTTTGCTGAGGGTGGGGGCCCCATTGGTTGGTCTCATGTGTGATGTTGATGAAGTGGATGGAAAAATGTCGTAGATGGGTTATGATGATGGAGGTATGGTAGGCCAAATGCGAGGCGCGATAGTGCGCTTTCAATATGCTTGCACAACCTGGTCGTCCGAAAAAGGGGTTTTATTTTGATATGGTAAAACTTGACCTAATGCATGGCAAGTGAATGGGCATGAGGTGATTCTCGGACTACAGTGGTATGACCATGGCATCAATATTGTGATATATGGTCTATTTTGGGTGACGAGTGCCATGGATGGGAGGCTCTGCTGACCAACGAGGATGATTATCATGTGAAAAGTGAGGTGATGATAAACATGGTCAGGTATTTGCAACCTATGGTTGATTTCTGATGGAGAAATGGTGTCAGGATATGTAGAGTTTTTCTGGGACTCTATCATGCTAGGGGTAGAATGATGCCTGCTCTGAAACTTTTAGTGGATGGAGCTGTGGATGGTTTGCATAATACCTAAAAAAATAAATACCCCAAGTGAAAGCATCTTCCTTATTCAAATATTATTAAAAGACATGTTCTTAAAAAAGAATATGAGAGAGGGCATACCTGCTAGCACTGAAAAATTAATTTTTCGGGGGTGCAAATGTGTGGCCCCGCCCTTGAGCGTTATGGAGCACTGATCATAGTGTTTCTTTTGGTCTGGTGATTGGGCCTTCTGATCTCTCGTTATGGTCCTCCAAAGTTTCTGAAAAAGGTGACATATAGGCGAATATGGCTCAATTCAGTTCATTTGTGTTTGTTGAGTGTTAAGAGGTCAGAGACTTTTGCAGAGCAGTTCTTGCCGTTGCGGTCAGCCTGATCACCCGGGATTAGCAATTTTTTAGCCAGGTAAGCTCCATGACGTCCCGCAATTTAATTTTTTCAGTGTACTGGTTCTGGGGTCCATACAAGATGGGTTTGTACATATTCTATGTCAATTTTTACCTTGACTGCATGGGCGATAAAGGTACTTGTGCGCAAAAACTCGATTTTGCGTGCCTGTACTAGCTTTAGGTGCACCTTTGGCGCGTCTATGAGAAGGACAGATGCACCCTCCTTGCACGTGTCTAAGGAACAGGTGCACGAAGAGATGAAGCTATTTTTGTCAAAAAATTTGGAAATTTTGCCTATTTTTAGTATTTTCAGTGTGGTTGATGTGTTCCTGCTTTGATGACAGGATGTTGTGGAGGGAGAGCGATTGGCCTGATCTCCGTGCTGAATTAGCTATTGACGGTCATGCGCACCAACAGTTGGCGCGTCGGGGTCTTCTCAAATTTACGGAGAATGACCTGCTACGATTATAGGATCGTCTTTTTCTCTACCTGGTCCGATGCTAGAACATGCAGTGCAAGGTGATGGTGCTACGTGGGTGCGACCTTACTATCCATCCTGAGATGAATATGTATTTTGTGACCGGGTTTCTGCCTCAGGGTGAGGTGCTTTGATATCCACTTCCCTCTCGGAGGGTGGATATCGAGGCATTTTCAGTAGGTCACTTGTGGTGGGGTGCCCCTTACGGAGGGGTGTATAGCTATTGATACAATGAAAAACTTGGCTGAGAAGTGTGCTCTAGCGGGATTTTTCCCCTGGCGAGGTCGTCTGCTCCTTATCAAGCATCAAGTCCGCAGATCGATGTCTTGTGCCGGTTGAGGACCTGACATTTTTTTGACTTTTCCCATTTTTGTTACGACGGGATGTTGGCACAACTTTCCAAGGTACGGGATGGATCAAAGCTGTTTACTTATGCCAACATCTTATGCAACATCATGTATTAGCTGGTAGTGCTGTTGAGACCTACGGTGGCGCTGCCTGCTGGGGGGCCATAGGCGCGTCACATGAGGAGGTGGGCCCCTACGATGCCCTGAGGAGGTGGAGGTAGGGTGGGGCATTATTGGAACGCCACCATGGAGGCTTAGCTTGAGGCCAACCCTCAGATGTTGCTGCCTTTCCCTTACCCAACGATGGACTTCCGAGGAGATCCAAACATGGGTCTGCCCGGTGGATATGGTTGGGGGCCTGCAGGTATGTTTTTGTGTTTTCTGCGTTTACTTGAGTATATATGTTTATATCTGTATTATTATGACACTGACATAGTTTTAGTTACTCTTGCAGATGTTGACGAGGTCGGTCGTCCGATGGCTCGGTTGGTGGGACACCATCCGATCCGGCAACCTCAAGGAGCTTGCGGGGGACAGGTAGGAGCTCCTGCACAACCCTGGTGGAGCACTGAGTGGCGAGGCTATCCCTTCGGGGGAGGGTAGCAGCTTGGTCGCTGCCGAGACTACTGCTGAGTGAGCTCATGTTGATGCGGCAGAGGCTCATGTTGCTGAGCTGACCGAGCAGGTGGCAGCTTTAGAGGATGCCTGGGGTAGAGTGGACCGCTTCACCCAGGGGATGCCTACTCAAGGCTTTGTGGACGAACTCGAGGATGTGTGGCTGGAGACCTTGATGGCCCAGGAGAGGGGCTATCGGCTGGTTTTACGTCAGGTGGTGATCTCCGTGTTGACGACAACTCCAATACTAATACCATGAGCGGCAGTGGATCCATGTGCCCCTCTTGGGGGAGCACCGCCGTAGCGTCATTTTGTATACGGGGAAAGCATCCATTATGAGGATGATTTTGCTATTTTTGTCAACTTATATGTGTATATTTTAGGATGACTTATGGGTCAAAGACACTATTTTTTTGTACTCAAACACATACATTTTTGGTATATATATGCGAGAGATATTTTTTTTGCGGCTCTACACGGTGTGCCCCCTGTTTTTGTTTATGGATTATGCTATGCTGATGGATATATATGTTTTATATTTTTTTTGTTTTTTATGTATGATGGTTTATCCGAAGTGCATTCCAGTTTAGAATATTGTTAGCTATGTGATCAACTGTTTTTTTTTTATTCCTCGGTACATGTGTGAATGTAATTTAGTCAAATTGTCTGCTTAATCTTTTTACACACAAGTATTTTCTAAATAGATGTGAATCTATTTTCTCAAATGTTTGGTTTAACTGCGAAACTAATAACTAAGAATCAAGGTAGATGTGTATATGGCATATGCCCTGATTGAGGGCGTCACACATAAGTCCGATGACGACGTCATATTTTTCTTGATTGTTTGTTGCTGAAATGATACAAACACCATTAGTGTCGAGTGGTGATCAGTCAGGGTGATAGATAACCCAGGCGACTGCTGCTAAATATTGACACCATCGTGATGCTCCATCAGCAAATCCGAAGTAATGGTCGAGTTGGTAATCCATTGTGACACTAGAGCGCACTTTGTAACAAGTATTTTGGTCAAAAAATTTAAAGTGGTTGGGTCTGTGTATGCTGACTCTAGGGGAGGGCCTTCTTAGCCATTATGGGTAGAATTTCTTGAGGTAAAGTTCGTTGACGGGGTTGTTGAGGCATATTCCATTCGGCTCAGTCAAGATCTATTCCCCCTTGAGGAGGCAGTGTTGTATGATGTAGGGTCCTTTCCACAAATTTTCAAACTTTCTTGGCCCTAGGGCTTATTTTATGACATCGTAGAAGAGGACTAGTTCTGCCTCGGTGAATGAGCGAGGGTTGATGTGGCGGTCGAATGATTCTTTTACCCATTTTTTATGGGCCTCGTTGTGTTGCAACGACTATCTTTGACGAGATCTAGTTGTACTAGACACTGTTCTAAGGGATGGGTATCATCGAGAAGTTCGATGGCGACATGTAAATTCGGGATCTCACAGAAATCAATGTAAAAGTGTAAGGTACCCTGGTTTTTATGACGGGAACAAGGTTAGGGACCCAAGGCGTGTGGGCTTCTCGAGTCCTGATTCTAACACACGATGATAAAAATCATATATGGTGTGTCGTGTTGTCGGTGTTTGGTGGGGGGAGGATCTTTGTGACGGGAGCTTGGGTGAGCGCAAGGTTGGGTCCCTTGTTAGGATGTTCAATTTCGTGTCGGTGGAAATTGTACCTGGTGTAGAGGTGCCTATTTCCATTAGCGGGCATGCCTCTGGTTCGTGGTTATGGCCAGTGAAAATGGTGCATGGTACCACTGTGCCAACTGAGTAGATTGTGTGGGAATAAACACTACTCTTCGTCCCAGATGTGGATGCTTGGAAATGATCTGTTGTAGAAGATGAGAGCTTCTGCTTCCAGTCCCGAGTTTTTGGCTTGGATGTGTCAAAATATTTTGGGAAGTGTAGACTTAATGCTGCTCTTGTTGCTCTAAGCTTCGAGAGATGTTCACATTTTATTGTATGATGAAAGTGTGAACAAATCCGGTAATAAGTGTGCGTGATTTTCTCTTGGTTAGACATAAGTCTTTGTGGGAGAGAAGAGATTGTGCAAAAACTTCTTGCGAGGTGCTTCAGTTCTTTGCACTGATTGACCTGGTGGCCAATCAAGTGGCATAGTCCACATGTTATCTTAGGTTGGACCTAGGTCATGCTTGCTTGGTGCGCCATCCCAGTTTTCCCATTACGCCGATGTGGGTGTGGGGTTGATGGTCTGGGGTGATATACCTTCTATACCAGTTGAGGAGATCATCACATTTCTTTTCTAATGTATTTATCATATCAATTAGAGGACGTATGTGTGAGATATAGGTACAATGCTGTTCATGGTTATTGCCCTGACATACTAGGAAAAATAGCCTAGATATGGGGTTCCCGTCCTGTTCACTTGGTGGCGTGACTGGGTACCAGCGGCGTAGCGCTTCTAAGTCAGGGAAAGTGGTGACCACATGATTGGGTGTTTTACATAACACACATGTTGATCTCCTTTGCAGAGGGCGGTTGGGGGTAACTAAGGGTTCCCTGATTGGTCACTTTTCAGTTGACAGAAATAGGATGGATCTACTCGTCACATCTTCTTGGGTTGTCGAGCTGTTCATAGATTCTGATTTAGAGCCATCTTCTTAGGAGAGGCAAAATATAGTTGATCGAATACAAGCTAGCGTTGCCCGGAATCTAGGGATGTAGTGACAATGGCGTACGGGATGATTGCCACCGCATATCTGACATGAATACTGGGTAGGGTCAGTGCGATATACTACATGAACTAGATACCACCGCTGGAACATTTCCAGAGCTAGGAAATCGATGATGAAATGATCACACTCATCATAGAGTACACAACGTTCAATGGGAGGAGGGGGAATGGCTGGGAGTCTTTCAGGCGACTGTTGCTCATCCTGTAGGTATAGAAAAGGGTGAGGCTCATCTCCACAAGACTGGGCGGAGGGATCCTCTTGATAGGATTGATCGATGGCGTGTAAGGCATCTCTATATCACGAGATCTCTGGGAAATGATGGGCATAATGTCCATAATTGTTGCAGATAGCGCATGCATGATTGGTATGCAATGCTTTGCCTTGACTTTTGGTGGCAGGTTCCTTTTTACAGGAACGTGGTGCTGTGGCGTTAATCGCAAAGTTGAGGAGCAGTTTTAATTCATCCAGCTCTGGGAAAATGTGGGTAGGTGGCCTACTACGTCACATATGGCGCAACGTGGTGATTCCTGTTGCATGGTGGGACTCTCCACCTTCTTTCCTCTTCTCTCGGTTTTGTTAGTCGTAATCATCGGTTTTGCAATGGGAATTTCCTTTGCAAGGATGTTTGTGATGGTCTCCTGAATGGCTGGGGCCAGTTCATGATTGATAGGGATTAAACCTGTAGAGGTGATGTGTGCAAATCCCATTGGAGTGGGTGGGACTAGGTACCAAACTGGTATTGTAAAGGATAATTTTGGTAGGACCACCATGGCCATGACCTCCTGTGACAAAAAACTAGCCGGGGGGAAGAGGAAAGGAGTTTGGGAGGTGGTGTAGGCTAGAGAGGCTGCCGTGGCTGAGGACTCGGTGTCATTACTGCTCGCCTCCATATCCTAACTGGCTTCGGTGCTTGATGTGGACATCATGCACACCGGGGCTTTTGTGATGCTAGATGGTGGCTCTAGGATAATAGGGGGGTCACCTAGGAATGACCCTAGGATGAACAACAATTTGAACTGGTCGAGGCCATATTCTTGGTACTATGTAAGTGCGTCAACATATGTGTATACATAGGGTAGAATGATAACGATATTTGTTAGGGGCTGATTTTCGCTATGTGTCAATTGGTCGACAGTAACGATGCGGTCCTCATGGGGGAACATCATAGTTTGGAAGACAGAGGAGGCGATGGCCGACATGGGATACATATAACTCCGACCAAGGAGTATATTATAGTCCACTTGGGCATCCAAGAATTCAATGTCTATAGGGATTGTCTTTCCGGCTAAGCAGACCGGGACGTTTTGATAGAGACTGACGGGGGCTGAAGGGCGACCATCGTATGCTCTAAGCGTGATGTCTGATGGCTTTAGTTCGGGAGACCCTAACTTATGCCAAATGTTCTTTGACATGATGCATGTGGATGCACCTTCATCAATGATACATCGGTGAATGGTAATTTTTTGAACCAACACTGGTATCTAAAAGGAGACCATTGAAGGAAGCCTAGGGGTGGCTTTATCTAAATCGAAAGCCATCAGGCGTGAATCAACAGGGTCGATGGCGCCTAATGCAAAAAGTAAGGCTTTCCATTGCTTTGGTCATGATTGTAACACCTCCAAAGCTGACATAGTGGCGGGAGATTGAGCTATATCATCCACAATGCTATACAGTATGGGCTGCTTTGGAATAGTTTCATGCCCGCCTAGTTGGTCCCTTAGTCATTTTTGGCAAAGGTTCAATAGGCATATTTGATATGGTCAAAGTTGCTGTTGGTGCACTTGTACTAGCCCCTGATGCATTAGTGTCTGGTGGGGTGTCGTAATTATGATTCCGTGCCTGAAAAAACATTTCTTCGCCAATCATGTAGATTTTGTGGCTATTTTTTTCCGGAATTGTCGAGAGTTTTTTGCTGCATGCTAATTGTCCCTTAATGGGGGAAGGGCTCCTGCATGAATGTTGTCTTCTGGGAGGATCCCCCCTGTCCAAGATTACTTTGCAACTTCTTTAGCTCAGGGAGGTCGGGACAATGGTGAGTGTAATGGCCGTACTCACCATAGATCGAACAAGAGTGGTTTGTCCGAATAATTTCCCTCTTGTTCTGCCTTTGGGGGTTTCTTGGCTCCTGGTTTTGATTTTGGTCGGAGTTGCCTCCACCCTGAGATAGTGGAGGGCGGTGTTGATTGTTGCCCCCCTGTCCACGATTTCCTTTAGGCTTTTTTTCCTTTTTTATTAACCGTGTTAGGAGGATAATTTGGATTCTCCTGGTTATATGGTTGGCGTGTGTTAGTATGATTATTTCATCTTAAAAGATCACTTTAGCTATGCATAAAAAATATCCCTAACATCGATTATGGCTGCAAAATATCTTTAAGTTTGCTGCACAAATTCAGATCTAAGCACAAAAGACATTAAGCAGATAAAATATAATATGGCTCCATGCATCCAATAGACAAGACAAGAACAATGTAATTAAAAGAATTTTATATGATATTAAAGAATGGGGCACCTGAGAGGAAAACAAGAAAGGTGTTTTCTGGTTCTCCTCAGTGGGATGGGTTCTTGAAAGTCCTCAGTGTTTCAGATCTAACATTCCTCTCTCTTATTGGTGTAGAAAAGCAAACATAGAGCTCAATGTGAGCTCAACAAAAATGGAAAAATGGTGACCAAGAGTAGATCCAGAGTGATCTAATGCAATGGGGAAAACCCTTCTATTTATAACAAAATATTAGGGCGGTCTAGAACTCGGTGCATGAATAAAATATTATTAATCGAATTCTAGAAGCACCCTTTAGGAATATTTTATTATATTTGTTGGAGGAAAAAGGATTCTTGACTTGGGTCAATTCATTTATTTATAAATAATAAATAAATAAATGATTTATTTATCATTTTAGGAAATGATGGGAATACAATTAAATAAATAATGGTTTATTTATTTATTTATGGATGATTTAGTCAAATTTAACTAAGAATATTATTTAAATAACTTATTCTTAGGAAATAATTAAATAAATAAGGGTTTATTTAATTAATTTCCTTGTTTTGGGTTAAATATGACCGGGAAGTATAAACGAATAAGTTATTTCACGTGGTGAAAGCAATTTTACTTAGGGTAAAATTGGTCTTACATGGTGTACTTAGGTTCATCTAATGATAATGGATTAGATGAACAAAAAATGGTGTAACAGATTGCCCCCCAACGTATGAGTGTTAGGAGCAAATCGTATGACCGAAGTACGTTGTAAGAGCTCAATCACTAGACAATAAGAGGGAAATGAGAGAGAGGAATGTAAGGTAGACGAAGGTGCTAAAGGACTAGACCCTGAGGAGACGAGACTTAAGGGTGCAACAAGTCTCTAGTTTATGAAGTGGTACATGTGCTAAAGGCGGTGGGGGAGGCATACCTATGCCTGCCGAGACAAAGTACAAAGAATAAGGCGCCCGGAAAACCACGGAACGCAATAAGGAAATATGTGCTGGTTTAAACATGAGGCAGCTAAATAAAATGATGAATCCCACATACATGTGATGCCTGGGATAACCGTTAGGACTTATACAAGAATATTTTATTACATGAGATACAAATACGCCCGAATTCCCCCTACACACGGGGAAGGGCTCGCAAACTCTGACTGATACATGCAAATCGAAGAGGCGCTGCAAGCAGCTGAGGCCAATATCATCAAATGGGAGGAGCTACATCAAGGGCTGAAATGAAGAAGTCATCCGGGCATGTGGGGGGCTACCTGCAGGGCCACCCTCTCATGAGGGTTGAGACATCTCACACATGCCTGGGAATCACCAATAGCTGTTGCTGCATCACTGGACCATCAAGTGTATAGCTCACGATCATGCTGAGAAGAGCTCGAACCAAGGTACACTGCCCCCCTGACCTGAATTCTGGAGTAAATGAGCTGATGTTGACAGAAGTAGGTCCGCCATAGGTGAGGCAATAAGGGAACCCCAACTAAGGCACAAGGGAAAATAGTAGAGCGAAGAACAAGTAGACACTGATGATGATGGTGGAATGAGGGATACAGAGGAGCGATTGGATGAATTCCCTTGTTAGAGCATAAAGGGAATGAATGGCTTGGTAGCGACTGACACAATATCATGAGGGATAGGGGACAAGGGTACCGAAGGCCATAATGTGCGACACGAGAGAGGGACTAAGCAAGAAAGGATGGAGGACGATAGCGGGATACAAAGGGACTTGGGATAGACGCCATAAATGCGATGATGACCCAACTCGGATGCTCTAAACAAGGGTGACTCGATGGTGCTGCCACACAGTGAAGGTCCAATGGGGGACCATAAAAACATGAGTACAATAGGGTATCTCATGACGAAAATCAACACGAACAAAGATAAGTAAGGAGGAAAAGTGGTGCCCCAAGTACAAGTGTTGTAAGTGAAGAAATTCGATTTGGAGGAGAGATGAATAGAACCTTCGTGGATACAATGTGTCCTGATGAAGTATCAAGGTACTAAAAACTAACAGGTACCCAGAGCTCATGGACAGGCCAGGTCGCACTTTTTGGGGTCTGTTCTGCGACCTGGGTAGCAGGTACTGTGCAGAAAACTGCGACTTATCCCAGGAAATGACCTGAAAAGTGTGACCTGTCAGAGAAAGGGGGTTTCAGGGATGTTTTTGGTTGAGATCTGGGATTTGTATGGTTGAGGGGCCTAGGTTCCCCCAAGCATGTTGTGGTCATGCAAAAATGTATGTAGGAAAAGGGGGATCTAAACACATTTTAATGATGTGGTGCGCCATTTGTTTTTGTTATGGTTATGTAGCTTGAGAAAGGAAATGGAGGATTACCAATCGCTTGTAGTACTTCATATATGAATCAAATGGACTTTAAGTTTCTGGGTTGGCATACATGGTGTCACTATCCCAAAAAGAGGATTTGGAGATAATGAACTGATGCTCTCTTAGAAAACTGATAGATTGGTCAACAACAATGTCTAAGAAACTGGGTTTTTGATGGAAGATGAAGGAACGATAAGGGGTATCATCCCTAGAGTGATCTGAAGTGATATGGGACTCTAGAGGTTCTTCGAAATGTGGAAGAATAATGGTACTAAAATCAACACAACCAGATACACTAGGAGAGTTGTGGAGAATTTCTGCTCTTGGTCTCTCAAATATGGGTGCTCCCTTACTCAAAAATTAGGTTTCAATGGAATGGCCACAAGGTGTACGTGGTGTGAATGCATGGGGTCGATGTAAGGGGAATAGATAAAGTCAGGGGAGATGATTCCTTCCATAATGTCATCATCGTGATAGAAGATTGGGTGATTGTTGGAAGAAAGACCACCTGACGCAGCGAAGCTACCTAACTCATCATCATGAGAAGAGAGGTTCACATGTGCATCGTCACAAGGGGTGACCGAAGTGTAGGCAGATAAAGGATCTACCGATGTTGAGCCCAAGGTGATCGTGGAAGGAAGGTCAAGCGAAACAACAGGGGAGGATTCAGAGGGAATGTTCCCCAAGGGTCTCATGGATGATGATAGGTAGAAAATGGTGGATGAAGGCTCCGTCATCGTGACATCAGGAGGGGGAATGTCAATGGGAGCAGTCATGTCTGGTAGTTCTGTCGAAGAAAAACGCGCAAAGAGGGGAGAGGTGGACTCGTTGCGCTTGGCCTCGAATTGGCGGACCGCGGCTAGAGAGGAGCGGAAGTCATCGAGGCGGGGAAAAAGGTGGGTGTAATGACCATGGATATCACACAAAGCACAAGGGTGGTTGGTGTGAATAGTCTTGGGATTCTTGGCCGCAGTCACGGAAGGAACAGAGGCTTCCGGGACTGTGGACTCAGGGAACACGATGTTAACCATGGGCTTGAGATGAGGCAGTTCAGGACAGGTATGGGTGGCGTGGCCAAAAACATCACACAAAGCACATTGGATGGTATGATTTGGAGGTTGAGGAGGGGCAGGGTTTTTCGGGGCAGCCTTGTCCTTTGATGCCCCCCTGTGAGCTTTGCCATTCTTACCTGAAGCGGTCGCAATAGGAGGTGGGTCCTATTGAGGTGACTGAGGCACTGTTGCAGCGGGAGAAGTCATGGGGACCGGTTGAACTGAGGTCAAAGCAAGATAAGGTTTGGGTTGACCAGGCGAGGTAGTGGCTGGAGGGTCAAGGTACCAGACGGGATTCCCAAGGGTCAGGTTAGGAAGAGAGAGGGTGGCCATGACAGGTACCGTGTACAGTCCTGGTGGAGGAGCTAGGAACGGTATCTTACCAGCGGAGTAATGGCAAGGAGGGATGGCTCCAAGATGGTTGAGACCTGGTGGAACCGACCCAGGAGGGTAGAGAGGCGCAGGCGTATTAGCAGTGGGGGAAGGGTCAGAAGGGAGAGGTTCGGCTGGTTGAGGCGAAGGGCTGGGAGCGGGTTGAGGTGGGTGAGATTGAGGTTGCTGACTAGCCAAAGCAGGCTGCTTAAGGTTGGCCCGGGACGATTGCATCATGCAAACATTCGCCAAGCTGGGATTAGAGACAGAAGGAGGGGGAGGACCTGGGAAAGTTCCAAGAAAGGAGGAGTCTTTCTAGATGCCGGGGGAAACACTGGTCAAAGAATCAACAGCTTCCTTGTTGGTGACAACAGAGATGGTGGACTCAGGGGAAGTCTGAGATTTTGGTTCATGATACGTCACCTGGTCGATGGTGACAATCTTACCATTATGCGGGAAAAACATCTCGCGGTGGACTGTGGATGGGACGGAAGACATGGCATAGGTGTAACTATGCCCTAAAATAATGTTATAGTCAAGAGGGGCGTCGATAACTTCAACTTCGACACAAACAGTCTTGCCCGCAAGGGTGATAGGACAGTTACGAAAGAGGCCAATGGGCTGGGAGGCATGGCCATCCCACGCATGAAGGGTGATTGTGGAAGGGGTCAGCTCAGGAGATCTGAGTTGTTTCCAAACCGAGGCGGACATTACACAGGTGGATGCCCCCTTGTCAATGATGCACCAGGAAATGTTAGCGTTTCGGATTTTGACTGAGATTTGGAAAGCTACGGAAGCAGGAAGAGGAGGAGACTCTGACTGATGGGCATCGAAAACAATCAATTAGTCATCTGTTGGATCTACAATGCCCAGGGAAGATAACAGAGCTTTTCTTTGGGAGGGGCACGATTGGAGGAGTTCCAGCGTTGAAATGGCAACAGGAGATTGGGCCAACTCATCTACTATGCTAAACGAATGGGCAGCTCGGTCAGAAGCAGCATTTCAGCGTAATGGTCCCTTAGGAATCTTGGTATTAACCTCGGCGTTGGGTGGAGGGATATGCAAGGGACCATTAGTTGTCAAAAGAGGCTTTTTAGAACCTGAAGAAGGTGACTCGGGGACAGATGGAGCATGAGGCTGGGGGTGTGGACGGGACTGAGTGTGAAGGTTAGGATCGACGGTTATAGGTTGGTCAGAGTTCATCATGAGGATCTGGTAATCAGAGGTACCAGATGGAGGAGGTTGAGTGGTTATCGGTCCGTGAAGTGGTTGGGTAGCCATGAAGCGTTACTGCGGGAAGGGATTGGTCGTGCTCTGTTGGGCATACACCTGCCCCTGAGGGGGTGGTGGCTACTGTTGCAGGGGTTGAGAAGACAAGGGAGGCGGGGGTGCTAATGCTGGAGGAGTTGGAGCACTAGGCTGTGGATATGGATGATAATGAGGTTGGGTAACAGTGTGGTAAACAGGGGGTTGGGCAGAAAGTGGAGGCATGCCGGATCCTGGATGCGTGCTACCGGGAGGGGGAGAAGTGTAGGAAGTGGTGCCCCCTCCCCCAGGAAAACCATAGCTCATGGGAGGTTGAGTGGATGGAGGAGAGATAGCTCCAATGATACTGTCGGCGGCATGAGGTGCCCCTGGAGCATGGGCATTACCGGGTCTGGGGAGATCAGGCAGAATAGTATAAACAAAACCCGTCTGAGCATAGATTAGGTCATATTTTAATGCCATTTGGAGGGAAGCTTCTTCGGTTTGAGGAAAATGCGATGTGACATCTTTCCTGATAGGTGGCAAGAGATATCTAAGGAACCAGTCCATGTAGACACGGTCTTCAAAGGTAGGAGATTGACATAGGCTCTTTCTTCTCCACCATTCCTGGACATGATCAGATAGGCGGGTGGCCGATGATTGACGGAAAGAAGTCAAAAGTTCGATACCAGTGTCATAACGAAGGGGAAGCTGGAAGTAAGATAAAAAAGCCCGAGTAAGAATAGAAAAGGTGGTATGAGAGGAAGTGGGCTGATCAACATACCACTTAGAAACTTCACCTGTAAGCGTGCGTTGGAACAATCTACGACGGATGGAATCATTAGTAATGGAATGGGATGAACACCACATGTGGAAAGATCGAATATGGTTGGAGGGATCTTCTCCAACTTGGGAATGTCGGAGGGGAGCTTGGTTGGCATAGCAGGCCAACCAACATCATGGCACATAGGATCATTGATCAACTGATTGAAATCGGGGAGACTGAGGCTTGCCATGAAGGGGAGTAAGGGAGTAGTCAAGGGAGTTCCTGTGGCAGTTCCACTAGTAATAGTCCCAGCATTAGGGCCGGGGTTGCCACTAGCGTTAGGCCCTAGAACAGACATGGTGAAGGTAATAGGGGGAGAACCAGAAGTAGGGGGAGAAAACAAAGAGTCAGAAGATGAGTGAGAGGGCGGACTCGGGGGAGGACTAACTCGACGACGACGAGAAGGAGCAAGTCGACCAACCAGAAACTGAGGGTGAAGGCTAAGAATTCTCCAGGATAACTGCCTTGGAGGCACAATGATGACGGGAAGAAGAAAAACTGACAAAGGCAGGGCGGTGCAAGATCAAGTGAGGTCAATGTCGAAACAAGGGCAGAGAGGTGCAGTGTTAATTGATTTTAAAGTCTTTTCCAGGCGGTGTTAACCAGGCTCTTCTTCGCTTAGGGCCAGTGTGTGGCGTGCGTTAATTTTAATTGTTTAAACCCAAACGTTTTGAGAGTAAAATAAAAAGTGTGCCGTGTAACTGAAAAATAAATCTGCAGTAAATAAGACTGAAAGAACAGAAAATTAACAACTAACAATGCATCAATGTAACCCAAGAAGGCGGGTCTCTCAAAACTAGTCTATAAGAGGGAAAAATCTAATCAAAGCACGCTAAAAAGAGGCCAATAGATCTAAGGTCGGGAGGGACGGGGATCTAGAGGAGAAATCTGCTGAAAAGAGGTGAAGATAACAACAAAGAGGCAGAGGCAAGGTTGCTGCTAGAAAGGAGGGGATCAGCTAAAGGTAGAAGGGACAAGGAGGCGGCCCTAAAAATGAACCCAAACAAACTATATGAGATTTTTTGAAAGGGAGAAGAGCTGATCTGTAGGGATCTGAAAAGGAGGGATCAGATCAGAAAGAAAAAAGGTTTAAACTCTAGAAATTCAGACTTTTCGAAACAGAGAAAACTCTCCCACAAAAAGTGGAGGGTACTGAAGCCCGAGGGGGCTATATTCCCACTTAGTTGAGTAAAACGGAGCAAGAATAGGTCTAAACGGGCGAAGATGGAGGTCAGACAACCCTGACAGAGGTTCAGACAAAACTCAGAAAAATTTCAGAAAAATTCCAGAAAAAAGTCCAGGTCGCAGATTTTGACCTGTTTTTCTCTCAGGTCGCAGTTTTTGGGCTTTTTTCTGCGACCTAAAGCTCCAGGACGCATTTTTTGGGCCAAAAAGTGCGACCTGCACTTCCGACACTCTCGGCGACAGATTTCAAAAAAAATTGTCGTCTTAACGGCGACAGATTTCAGAGAAAATTGTCGTCTCAGCGGCAGCTGATGTCTGTCACCTCCGCAATAGGGCCAGAAACACATGGAAGTTAAAAATTTTAATGTTTGAGGGTTTTAGAGGTGAAAGGCACCATAAAAATAGGAAAAACAGAAAACTGGAGAGAAACCCTAGGCTTTGAAACAACTGGATATGCAGGAATATACAAAATGACAACGGTCACAAAAGAAAACCTGTGTGGAGTCGCCAATTGTTAGTATGATTCTTTCGTCATAAAAGATCACTTTAGCTATGCATAACAAATAGCCCTAACATCGATTATGGCTGCAAAATATCTTTAAATTTGCTGCACAAATTCAGATCCAAGCACAAAAGACATTAAGAAGATAAAATATAATATGGCTCCATGCATCCAATAGACAAGACAAGAACAATGTAATTAAAAGAATTTTATATTATATTAAAGAATGGGGCACCTGAGAGGAAAACAAGAAAGGTGTTTTCCGGTTCTCCTCAGTGGGATGGGTTCTTGAAAGTCCTCAGTGTTTTAGATCTAGCATTCTTCTCTCTTATTGGTGTAGAAAAACAAACATAGAATTCAATGGGAGTTCACAAAGAAAAATGGAAAATGGTGACCAAGAGTAGATCCAGAGTGATCTAATGCAATGAAGGTGACTAATGAATGGGGAAAACCCTCCTATTTATAATAAAATATTGGGGTGGTCTAGAACTCGGTGCATGAATAAAATATTATTAATCGAATTCTAGAAGTACCCTTTAGGAATATTTTATTATATTTGTTGGAGGGAAAAGGATTCTTGACTTGGGTCAATTCCTTTATTTATAAATAATAAATAAATAAATGATTTATTTATCATTTTAGGAAATGATGGGAATATAATTAAATAAATAATGGTTTATTTAATTATTTATGGATGATTTAGTCAAATTTAACTAAGAATATTATTTAAATAATGATTTAAATAACTTATTCTTAGAAGATAATTAAATAAATAAGTAATATTTAATTACCTTTTGTTTTTAAATAAATACATTATTGGGGAAGTATAAATGAATAAGTTATTTCACGTGGTGAAAGCAATTTTACTTAGGGTAAAATTGGTCTTACATGGTGTACTTGGGTTCATCTAATGATAATGGGTTAGATGACCAAAAAATGGTGTAACAACGTGGTTGGTTTTTGGGAGGGTTGCGCAAAGTTCACCTATGCATTATTATGCATAGGTGGGTCTTGTGTTGGAGATTGGGCGCATTGTGGTCCCTGATTTGTGAATTGATGTTGGGGGGAGCTCTTCCGTCAGCATGTCTAGCTACATACTGGGTCCCCTGAGTCGGAGGATAGGGTCCTCCATGCCGATGGTGGTACGATGACTTCCTACTGGTCAACTTTTGCAGAGGCATGGGATGACTTTGGTATTCGGGTTGTGGTATGTTCTGGGTAGAATCATATGCGTAAACGGGGTATTGAATGCTGCTTCTTAGGTGATTTTGGGTCAACGACCCAATTAAACCATCTATAGAGTTCGACACACTTGGAAATTATTTGTAAGTTTGCAGGTGCGGGGCGTTTGACAGGATATTGTAAATATACCCTGACTGCGTATAGATCAACTCGAGTTGTTGGGCCTTATTGATGTTGTCCTCTTCGGATATGGGCTTTTGTTGCGCTACATACTTTGAAATATCCGTGGTGAGAGTTTTCAGGAATAGGTCTAACAGAACTCGATCGTTGAGTTTGGCTTTGCACAAAATTCGATGCTGCTGCCATTTGTGGAGATGGTCTGAGATATGGACGACGGGGGTTTTCCTAAAGTGGGTCAGTAATTCCATTCTCGAATCATTGTGGATGGGTAACTGAAAATAGGTTAGGAATGTAGTAATGAGGGCGCTAAAGGTTCCATGTGTAGCAGAGGGATGCTCCACATACCATTTCTCTGCTACCTCGGTTAGGGTGCGTTGAAATAGTCTTAGTTGAATAGTATGTCAACGATGTTATTCGACGAACACCACAGGTCAAAAGTCAACATGATTTTCAGGGTCTTCTGATTGCTTCCCTTCGAATTTTGGATTTTCCGAAGGGAGATTCATGGGAATGGGAGGCCATATGGGGTTATGTGCAATGGGGTCATTTGTCAACTTGGTTAAATATGGTAGATTTAATGAAGCTAGAAAAGGTGTCTGCAAGGTTGTATCCATTGCAACTTGTGAAAACACAATGTTCTGGTTAGGAATAGGGTTTTTTTGTGACGTACCCTGTTGTTCGTTCACATGGCTTCCTGAATGGGTGGCAATCCCCTGCCCGTTAGGGGTTGTGGGAGGATTGGTGTGTGGTGACCCTGTGGGGGGTGTTCATCGGTGTGGCATTGGGAGACCGACTAGGGTTCCCAACTAAATATGCCCCAATAAAGGGTGAACCAATAGTGGTGGTTGTGTTCTGTCTTTGACGCCTAAAGGACGAAAGACCTGGAACCCATCCCGGTAATGGGGGGAGGTACAAAAGACATCTAGATTGACGAGGTCCTGTTGGGTTCGTTTTGGCGTCGACTAGGTATGATTTTGGAAATATTTGAGAGGATAGATATTATAATCAAAGAAAAATTTCTATCACGTACATAAAACAAAGGGAAAATAAAATAAATTTTCCCTTTATATTAATCCTATGTGATTAGTCAATCAAAAAATATGTTTTTTTGTTGTTTGCGTATGATACTAAAATCTTAGAAGACCTAATCATCCTCACATGCTTAAATATAACTGGGCCTTGAGAAGATACCTTGCGAATGTTGGCACAACGTCGTGAAAGAATTGGTGACACCCCCAGCCAACTGAAGAAAATCCACCAAGGTAAGGGTAGAGGATCTAATGCTGCCTGCACCGTCACCTATAGGGAAAGGATACCCTAATTTTGTCCACTAAGCACTACCGTCCCACATGAGCGTTCGAGTATTGGGCTTCTTGTTAGTTCAGCTACCAGTACTGAGTATCAGATGGGTGAGGTAGCCCCGAATGATACCACACGCACTGGGCCTAAGCCTAACCCTCTTTGAATTGGGTCTCTGCTACGCTCGGGTTTTCTTTGTCGTGGGTAGATAGGCAGATTTGAAAGTTCCCTAAATAATCAACTTTTATGTTTCAAGATGAAGACTGACCAAGGCGCTTATTAGATGCCTATCCCCTTGGTCCTAACTTAGACTATAAATTCTTTTATGGCCCCTGCGGGGAGAATTTAGTGAGTTTTGTTAAGTTATTTTTAGGTGTATTTACTTTAATTAGGGTGTGGATGTGCGTGAAAAAAAGGTGAAAAAACACATAGTTTGAACGCGTGGATATGCGATGATCCTTTTCAAAATCCCCTATTTAAACTATGTTTCGTTTTTCCTTGCTCAAAATAAAAACATGCGCGGATATCGGCCGCTTTCATTTTTTCTTAGTTAATATATATGATCAACTATAGGGATATGGTGAGTTGTCAATAGAGAGTGTTCATATGCTTTCCTAGGATCACCCGAGGGTGCAAAGACAACAGAGATTATTGGCTTTTCTACCGAAAATTCGATCCTAGTCCTAAAATCCTAGTGCAAAAATTGAACTAAACTAATGAATTTTACATTAGAAAAATGAAAGAGATCTAGGTAAGCATGCACGGACTTGGGCCACTTACTTTGGCTAATTAACTAGGTGTTTTGGTACCTAAATTTGCAAAACATAAATTATTTCGGAATGCAAGTTAATTTTCCTCCTACTTAAACTATGTGTTAACTTTGCGAAAATCAACTTGAAATAAAACTTATACCTAAACTACTAAAAGCAGTTAAAAGTGAGATTTAACAAGTTGCGAGGCACCTCAACCAGTGCTGGCAGATGTATTATGGGCTGCCATTCACTTTACAAGTAAGAAAAATATGGAAATAGTAGAAAAAATCCTACTTCTTGTTTATGCACGGAAAAGGCTGAAACAAGCGCGAAGGCCGCGTGCAGGTTGCCTCTAAATGCGCGCACTGGGGCGCGTCTGTCTACACAAAATCCGTACAAGTTCCTAAAAAGTAATTCTTTGGGAGCTCTTCAGCTTCAACCTGTCACTGAGGGTGAAGCAAGCAGTGAAGGAGAGAAAGGGGGAAGTTCCATCCCAACTCCTCAGCAAAGAAAGAGGTTCTCTGCAAAAAAAAGGCACAACCACATAAACTTGGAAATAAAAGTTAGTGGAGTCGTCAATCCTGTGTTAGTGTGTTTGGCGCACAAATGTACCAAATAACACTTGCTTAAGAGGGGTGGTTTTTCCCTCTTAAGTTATTGGTCACCGGCAGAAAATAGATGGAGTCAAGAAAGTTAGTGAAACATGCTAAAACATAAACATACTAGATAGAGAAATAACATGCATATTGAAACATAAAAAATAAACTACAACAAATAAAACAAAAGCTCTGAATAGAGTCAAACAACTTCAATAATCCAAATGGCGGAGCTTACATCCCCTCTTATTGAGTGCTGGTAGGAATTAAGGATGAGACTTTTACCCACTTGCCAAGGGGCCCTTAGAACTATGGAGTTCCAAGTCCCGATGCAAGGATGTCTTTACTTCCGAGCTGCCTTGGCGCAAAGTCTCCCTCTCTCTACTATTGTGGATTGGAGGTGTTGGATGGCCAACAAATGATTCCCCTCTATCTCTGCTCTGGATCACACACTACTGGTATTTCTTGGGGCAATTCTGGCCAGCATAACAATGTGTTCTCATATTGGTCATCTCTTGGTGGACTTTTATAGGAGAATTCAAATCCTCCTTCCCTCTCTTGGTACACCATGGATGGTGACCCAAGAGATGAGGGTGATTCCATTGTCTGCCACATTTATTCCATTGTGTGCTCCCTTGAGGTCCTAAGGAGGCTTGGGCGATTGTCCATAGGTGGTCTCAAGTGTGGGATCAATGTCCTGGAGTGTGCCTTATGGTCCCGGAAAGTGACTTCCGCCACTCTCAGGGCCGCATGACTTTTTGAGGAAAAGCCGTGCAAAGGCATGCTTATCGAAGAATTATGCACGCAAAGGCGCATTTCACTAATTCCTTCAGTGGGCAACTTGATTTTTCCTCTTAGACCTTAGATATTTTTAAATAATTTAGATTCTCTAATGTCTCGCAGCCCTATAAATCCTTCTGTTTGACATTAAATAATGTCATCTTTGCTTGTCCTATTTTCGAGTGATAACAATCATGCACATTCTGCACATGTATAACTTGAAGCATACATGCAAATGGGATTGAGGCCTCCCCTATGTCCAATATAAATACAATATATCTCTCCATAGCTCAATTGGTCACAACCCTTTCAGGTGGTATTATAATTCCAACCACTATGTCCCATTAATGTGGCTTACCATTTGTAGCTACTCAGGAAGATTCAACTCATGTCTAGTTGGAAGCTGACAGGGCTGACGACTTCATTGAGCACATTCAACACATCTACCTACAATTCCATGACATATTGGACAAAGCCAATTCTAAGTACAAGTAGCGCCACGATCAACATCGGGTATCACACAAGTTCAAGGTGGGCGACAAAGTTTGGTTACATTTTAAGAAGAAGCGCCTTGCTGGGCCGCATCGTAATATTCACTCACTCCGATATGGATCGTACAACATCACCAAGATAGTAGGGGAAAATGCATTCAACCTCAACATTCCACTATTCCTTGGACTACAACTAGTATTTAATGTGGACCGATTGTGACGATACTTCCCCCCATTTTTGGACACACCCGACATTGTTGATCAGCTGCCACCAACAAAGCTGAACCTAAGCTCCATTGAACATGGAAAAAAATAATGTGATCATAGACACACATATCAAGAACACTCGCCAACAGAGGATGAAGCTATATCGAGTTGTCAAAGCAGGCCAACTCCTTTACCAGGGAAAGTGGTTCCCCTAGAAATTTCCTCACCTTATGGAGGCTCTGCACGAAATGGGGACCATTGCTTCCTAAGGGGGGAGGATTGATGCAGGTGGATATTGGTGGCCACCCACATATTCCACCTATAATTCCAGTCGGTTTCATCAGTTTCCTTGATTATAACAACATTTACTATTTTTAGCATTTTTTTAGGTCCTAGACTTTTGAAGCTGTTTTGAACACCTAAGAAACGTTTTTTTGAGGTCCACAACTAGTTATTACTACCATAAATATTATAATATTGGGAGAGATATTTATAATGAGGTATCGTATGCACCAAACGAAGATCATATCACCTAGTTATGACCTCGGCAAGTTGGATTCCCAACTAACCCCAACATGAACCACAAACTCTTTGTGTTCCATATCCTGGGGTTAAGGTTTTGGTTGTTTAATATTTCCCTTTGTTGTTTAATAAAAAAAATTCCCTTGTCCCTCATTGTGACACAGTTCAAAGGCAGGTATCTACCGCATCTCTTCTAAGAGATAAGCTACCATCACCCGATATATTTTGTTTCCATTATGCTTGTAAGAACCTTTCAGTTCTTTGATATTAATGAAATCAATTTATTTCTTCTACATCTCTATGTTTATGTTTACATTTGTATTCTGTTGCATTCTTGTATAAGTCTGGATTAGTGGTATCAGAGCAGTCTACTTTTTCTATGTTTTTCATTGCATGTCCCCAACGATGTCAGGGTATAATGAGTTAGGGCTCGAACTGGTTAAACCTTTGCAAGGCCAACCTCGCAAACCCTGACAACCTCTTATGGCAGAAGAAAAGAAACATGAGGGAGTAGGAGATCCTTTCAAAAATTTCTTAAGGAAGCCCTCGAGCAACAGAGCAACGTGATGATGCATAACTTTTCCCAGATCCTTCAATGACTACCCACATGCGACACATATTCATCCAGTAGTCACTCTGGAGGTGCCACTCCATTTAAGGTACAAGTAAACTTTGAAATTCTCATATTTGAAGGCCAAATAGATATAAACACCGTAGATAGATAGTTAAATATGTTCGAAGGATATTTTTCGATTCATGACTTCTCCAATAAAAAAAGATTACTTTTTCACTCCTCAAATCTGCCCCCCATGTGAAGGACTCATGGGAAATCTATTGTGAACATAAGGATGAGAGGGAACCATCATTGTTTTTAGCTGCACCCAATTGGAATTGTTTTGGAGATGCCATCAAGCCTACAATATTACCCTATCAGAAGATATGAAGATAAATACATAAAGTGTATCACGCTGTGGCAGGGTAGCGATCAAGACATGCCAAAGTTCACAAATATTTTTCATACCCTTCGCACGAAGTTGGGTATCAAGGATTTTGAGCAGCATTTAGTACTCAAGTACTGTGATTGTCTACACAATTACATCCAAGGCGATATGGAGTTCTTAGACATCTCCTCTCTTGGCACTGCTTATCGATACACTGTCAAGATAAAGCATAAATTTAAATAGAATAAGCGAGACTTTGTATATGAGAATTTGAAGCAAGGGAAAGGCACTCAGAAACCACAGAACAAAGGAAAAAGCCAAGGCGAGACGACCCAAGAGACACTGCCAAAGCCGCAAGCGAAGAACATCACCACAAAGGCAAAAAATGATATAGGGAAATGGTGTGAGTTCCATAAAATCCCCACTAACAATAGAAGTGAGTATCGAGCCAAGTAGTCACTGATGGTTGAGCTGAAGGCTTCTGAATCATATACATGTTCTGACTCTAAGTCAAAACCCAAAGAGGGGAATAAAAAAAGGAATAAGGTTATTGATGCACATCCTAGTGTCGTGTTGCCACCACCAAGATCTAGAAGATTGAGCCCGAATATCTAGAGAAGGGGGAGCAGCGCTTCCACCCATAGATGTGGGTGAATGGTTCTCCACTAGAGTCCATTGTCGATAGAGGAAGCAAAAAGAACCTCATTTCAACAGAGGTCGTGAAGCGGTTGAGCCTACCGACCAGACCACACCCACAACCGTACACCATCAAGTGGCTTCACTAAGGATGACATGTTCGCTTCAGTCAATAGTGCCACCTTCCCTACAACATCAAGGCCTTCACAGATGAGGTACTATGTGATGTTTCTCATCTTGAAGTTTGTGATGTTTTATTAGGCCAACCATAATTGTGGAAATGTCATGTTATGTATGAGTCTAGGCCTCACATTGTTATTATTTAGTTGGGAAATAAGTTACACAGGATACCGAAGGTAGCACCGACTAATACCATCTCTTTGATCCCTGCGAAGAAATATAGTAAGATCATTTCTCAAACTAGGAAATTTATCTTCCTTATGATTCGCTGTCAGGGAAAGAAGAAGATTGTGGCCACATCCAGTACCTCAAAACAGGGCTCCTCTGCATGAAAAAAATAGATGGCTAAGGTCATGGAGGAGTACACAGACATCTTCACCTCACCCACAGGGGTACCCCTACACTGTCCGGTCAAGCACTCCATCGATATGATCCCGGGCGTGTCGCTACCCAAAGGACCAATCTGTCGATGCTATATTCTCGAGAACGATGAAATTAAGAGGTAGATTCAAGAGCTGTTGCAAAAATGGCACATCGGGCTAAGTTACTCGCCCTGTGGGAGGCCGATCGTGTTGGTACAAAAGAAATATGACTGTTACAGGTCAATTTGGGCATAATCCCCCAGGACCAATGAATAGGGTCTATCATCCCATTAATTTCAGTTGCTATATGCCTTAAGTGAAGACATTCCTTTTATGTCTTCAATTGTGAGATTTCCAAGGTTTGGAGTATATATTATACGATCCATTGACTCACCAATTATCCTCTGCAAGGGACTAACTGCATTACAGTGCAAATACCTCCATTCAAGGGTGATCTGAAGTGCACTTCCCAACACTCAAGGGTGCGTTAGTCACCTGGGAGAGAAATCATCATTGTTCCAGGAATCTCCACACGTCTAGTGCCTTCTAGAAGAGTCCATAGGTGTCATACTTCAAATACAAGTGTATATCCACCACCTCTGAACTTGGAAACATGTCTTACCTATTATTAGAAAGCCATTCAATGAGAAACTACCTTCAGTTTCCCTATAAATTGAGCACTCATCTAAGTGCTAGAGAGGAAGAATTTTGTGCAAAGTTATGCTATTGGATTCTCAATTGATAAGAGATTGGAAGTACTGATATGTTGCTGAGATAATGTTGGAATGACGTTGGAGCAGGTTGATGACAAATCAATCTATTGGTTGTAATCTTCTTCTCCTACTCTCTTAACAAATATGTGTGTTCATTTTCTCATACATATGTCTATATATTGTGAAATGTATTCTTGATGATGTATGTATTCTCAGATCTAATTTGTTTGAATTGGTTAAGATAAGTAGATACTTGTATGTTGTTTGTTGTTCTTTGTCTTTGATTGCAAGAATCGATCTAGCGACTTTAGTTGGATTGAGAGTGATGAAAACAATGACCGAAGGAGAAGGAGAGAAAAAGTATCACACGTAGGCTTCTTTCCCTTTCTGTATATCTATTTGTCTTAGAGAAAATAATAGTTGTCTTTCTACTATTGTTCTGAGTGAAGGAACACCACACTCAGGGAATTTATTTTATCCATAGATTAAAATTCCGTATAAAAAAAATTTGGCGACTCCACTGGGGAGAATCTAATAATTCCTGGTGTTTCTGCCTCTGTTTACCATCATCAATAGCATTTTATTTCTTCTATCAGTCATTTGAATGAACAAATTGCATTAGAAGTGTGTTTAGTTGCTTGTTTCCTAAACCTAGCTGCGCCCAACGCACTGTTGGTCAGGGTACAATGCACTGCAGTGCACTGTGTTCCATTTTTGGGTGCTCTGAAACACACTCTCTCCCCTTAGAGGTTGCGTTTCCCCCTTAACCAACCAAATTCCATTCAAATTTCTCTTTGCTTTCAGTTTCAACCAAATTTTTTCTATATTCTCAGATGTCTGATTGCTCTAGAGACTAGTAAACTTTCCTATGGTTCCTCCTTTGAAAAATAATTTATTCATTGTTTCATTAGATTTTTCTTTATCATTGGAAAATAAAATTCAAATTAGTTAATTTTTTCAGTAGATCAATTCTATTTTCGGAAAGGAAATTGTTGTTTCATTCCTCATATCCTGTAGGAAAATTGTAGTTTCATTCTTCATTTTCCCAAGAGAAATTTTTGTTTCATTCCTCGTTTCTGAAAAGAAAACATTTGTTTGATTGATTTGTGCATTTAGTTTCCTTTCTCTCATTCAAATTAAAGGGAACTGAAAAGAAAAACGTGCATGTGCATCTAGAGTTTGTTTGTGTTGCATAGGAACAAGCCAGGGAAATATGCATTTAGTTTGTGCTCTTTGTTGTATGCTCAAATTTGATTGCTCTTCCCCCCTAGTAGTTAGAATTTTCATTGCAAAAGATAAATTCAAAAGTTTTCTGATCATTTAGTTTGCATGTAAGGAATTCCCATTACATCACGCGGTGAACCTCAAGGACAGAATTTTAAACAAGATCAACATAAAATTTACATCAATCAACCTAAGAAAGCATTGTAACATTAATGATAACATTTAGAAGGTCTAGGCTACAGACGTGTTCCGATGTCGTTAAAAATAGCAACTGTGCTAACTTGTCTATGGTACATTCCGAGTGTGAAATCCCACTCCACATATGTAATTATATTGTAACTCGTCCACGTATCTTCGCATATATAGGGTGGTGTTCTTGTACAAAAATTATAAGGGGGTGCTCTCACTATGCGATTTCACATTAGACAATGCTAATATGGACTTGGGCCTCCACGTACCTTTGGGTATATTTGGGAGGACAAATTTAGGTTTCTTACCATCCATAGGTAACCAAGTTGACCACCTTGTAACTTGTGATACACCGAACACAACATTCGGGGAGATTTCCTGCCCGTACTTCTTGGTTTTCCAAGAGGTATTCCACAGTTCACAATTACTTGGTAAACCTTTTGCCTAGAATTACCCTTTTATTTTTCTTATTTGTTTTTGTAATAAAATCAATCAGTCATCTTGGAAGAAGAACATCCCTTTCCCCGTCGTTCGCGTAGAATAACACTTAAGCCACCTTTACCACTGGAAGCCATTTATGGTCAAAGAAGGCAACATCATTCTACGAAAACCAGTACCATCAATACCTCTGGTGCATCATCTTCATCATATATTCTAGAGTCCTCTTGATTCGTTTCTACACATCCTGGTTTATCCATTGTCGTCTAAACGGATTCCTCACGGATACCTGTGGACACGATCCATCCAATCAGTGAGACCATACCTCCCAAACCGGACGTTGTTCAACTGGAATTTGATCTGGATCCCATCATTATTTTACCAGAACATCTAGATCCTGAAGTCAAATAATCAGAAGTTGTTCCTGTATCGGTCGCTCCACAATCGATTGTAGCCATTGAGTCTCCAATATCACGTAGTAAACCACCTGAAATATTTCTTAGGCCTAACGACGAAATCCTTTCACCTGGTTTGATTTCGATTGAGGAAGAACCTCAACAAGAAACACGCCCTTAAACTTCGACCCATTTTGGACTAGGGCTTTATCTTTACAAGACTATTCCTCGGTTGACATACACTGCTTCTTTTGATCTTGTTTCAATTTGAGTTCCTGTAGATCCAATAGGGTATAAATTGGGTCGTATGACCATGGTTGAGTCAGCATCTCCGACTGTACCATCTGTTAGAGTTGCAACAACATCCACTGTTTCTACTCCGTCGATGTTCACCATATCACTAGAGTCACATATTTATGGTGGTCCTTTCATCCCACCGAGTTACCAATCATTATCTGGAACCTACTCTAGTGCATCCTCAAATCCATGGAATTCACCCATGTCATCCTCTAGTATTCCATCTGGTACATCTCTAATGAGTACTGAACGACTTTATCCTTTATATACATCTTCAGTGCAACATCAAGATTAACCATCTGGTACATTCCATCCAGTACAATCTCAGCTGGACTCCCACTATTTGGAGAACAATATATTCCATCTTATTATACTCCTCATGCTGGGGGACAACCTATGGTCACCCATTTTGATAGTACTCCATCGTTTTATGGTCACCCTAATGTTGGAGTGACTGCTTGTCAGTGGCAACCTATCCTTCCTGTTCAACCACAAACGATTGTGCATTCATATCAACCGGTTCAACCTGTTGCACCCACATCTACTCCACTTGTTAATAATTTATTACCCTTGTTACAGGCTCATATTTTTGTACCTTAACTGTCTCAGGCGGGTCCTTCAACCCATTACCCTCAAGTTTTGGGCCCTCAGACTCCAACTCCTTCAGCTAGTTTACAACAACCACCTGTATCCAGAATCTTTCATTCACAAGCTGGACTACCCTTTTATGGGATGTAACAGGCACAACCAGGTCTTACCTATTCACAACTGGGTCCAAGCTATTCTGGTTTGGGCTATAATATTGGTTGCTAGTCACCTTCGCAGCCACAACTGCAAATGCCACAACAATCGTTCCAACAACAAGCAACTTACCCAGGTTTTGGTCAATAGAATCCTCAAGCGTTTGGTCATACAAACAACCCCTATCTGGGTTACCAACAAAAAATGCCTTATGCTGGTGCTCAAAGGCCTATTTCCAAAGAAATCCCATCATATCCTAGTTATGCTCAACTTGGCTTAAATCGATAGTTTTCCTTTGTCACAACTTTAGAATTCCCTGATTTAAATCAGCTTACCAATGATCCAATCATATATTCTCCTTGGTGGCTGGTGATACCACATAAATTACCCTTCGACATTCCTAAATTCAATGGAAACCCTGGAGAAGACCCGTCAATGCATGTTATGACTTATCATTTGTGGTGCTCATTGTTGAGTCTCAAATCTGCATCTTTCTTATACACCTTTCTAGACATTTTTCATTCACCTGGACCTTCTAAGTCATCAATATCATTGCATATTAATTGTAAAAGAGAATTTAAAATGGTTTTTAACTATGTTTTGTGTCTGCTGTTTGATTTATATTTTTGCTCATTTAGCTGCGAAATCTACTTTCCGCAGCTGCTACAACTTTTCGTAGCCATTTTGTTAAAGTATATATTGCAGGTGTCTTCAGGCAAATCGAGCCACATGGGCAAGTTAGAAATGACATGGACATGGATCGTGTCCTATTGGCTCAGTCGAATTCACCTAAGAAGGCTGTGGTCAAAGGTGGCCAAGTGGTGGTCAACCGTAGAGTCCCACGGTGACAGAACTCTGTTTCTCATCACGTGAAGATTTGCGTGGCCGTTTCTAAATCACCGGAGACATATCAACACCTGTAAACGGCTCTATAAGCCGAATCCAACATCCACTCTCCATAGATTTAATCCTCACGGCGGCCATAATGCTAGATCTCTAGACGTGATGGTTCACGTGTCTTCTATCAGCGCAGACTTTAGGGAATTAGTTATATCTCCCTCTGTTATAAATAATGCGTTCTCATACGCATAATAGTTAGATCTTATTTAGCTCTGTAATGTAATTGCGTCGCCATTGTGCTGTGACATTATCTCTCTGTTATGACCGCATTTTATTATATGAGAAGACTCTGTTCATAAGCATAATTCGTATTTGAAAGCTGCTCCCCGAGGTTTGTGCAGAGGGCCCCTGCACACGCTGAGGTTTTGTGTATTACTGTATAGTTTCATGCTTCATTTCTTTATGTTCATTGTGCCATAATCATTCATGTGTATATAGATTACATCTTTCATGGTATTTACATTTCATCTTTGTCCATAATCTTTCATGTTTTATATTTTACTTTTGTCCATAATATTTTATGTTTTATGTTGTTGTTAACTGATCAGTGGTCTTGTTTCAGATTACAATAGGCAGCCCGGGCATTTTCACATCTTTTTATAATGACTAATGACATGGAATCAATATTGTCCTTCTGCTAATTTACTTTTCTTAGTTTTTGTTTAAATCCAACACTGTTTTGTTTATTTCAGTCTTGCACATTTGCTTTAGTAGTTAGATTAGATATTAAATTGCTCATGTCATTTTCAGTTACCTCCGAAAGCCATAGCGAGACTAATGGTGAGGGATTGAAGTATGAGTGTGTAGTTTGATATTAGTTTACTTTTCTGCAAGTTAGATATTAAACTGTTCATGTCATTTTCAGTTACCTCTGAAAGCCACATCGAGACTAATGGTGAGGGATTGAAGTATGAGTGTATAGTTTGATATTAGTTTACTTTTCTGCAAGGTAGATATTAAATTGCTCATGTCATTATCAATTACCTCCGAAAGCCATAGCGAGACTAATGGTGAGGGATTGAAGTATGAGTGTGTAATTTGATATTAGTTTGTTTTTCTGCAAATTATATATCAGATTGCTCAAGTTGTTTATGATTACCTCCGAAAGCCATAGCGAGACTAATGGTGAGGGGTCAGAATATGAGTTGATGTAATTTGATTTTAGTTTTACTTTACTTGCAATATTTTCTTTGAGTATAGTTTCTTTTATGTTTAGACAACAGCAAGGGTAATGGTTTTCATGATCAATAGTTCACTGTTTGTTTTAACTAGAATAATGGCACATTTTCATTTCCTTTTAATTTCGTCATTGTATGTTTCAAAATCCTTTTGAAGTTTGAAGTTTGGTAAATCATTATAAAGGACATCATTGCCTTGAACAATCATAACCATACTTGTCTTTTAGAATTTCCATCTCACATTAGGAAACCAACCAAGATAAAAAAAAAAAAAACCAAAAACGACAAAAAGTAAGAAATAGGTTATCTTGCACATATAGTGCGCCACACTTCGTCAGCTTACGAATCCCGGATTGAAAAATTAATGTAGCAATTTAGGACACACTAAGGAGTCAATTTTAGGACACAATAAGGAGTCAATTTTATGACACAATCATGGGATTAGCCACCCAATCTATTATGACTTGGAATGAAATGAAACAAACATTTTTGGATAGATACTTGGACTATTGTATGCCCACCAATCACAAGGATGAGGTATTCAAAATGATGCAAAAAGAAGATGAAAATTTGGAAGATTTACTTGAAAGATTTCAATACAACTTTAAAAGAGAAAATATGAGCAACTTAGATGAAGAAACTTTGAAAGCCCTCATATTAAAATCCATTAGAGATGAATGGATAGATATTTTAAACATGATGGGGAAAGGAGACATTTCTCAACTTCCACTTCGTGACATAACATAACTATGTGTCCATCTCTCAAGGGGAAAATCTAAAACGGGAAAAGGGCCTAGAGATCCTTCTCTTATCAGGGCAAACAAATCTGCAACTGGATTAGTAAGTAGGGCAGAGATTGGCAATATGCTTGATGAATTCAAAACTGATATCTTAGGGAGCCTTAGTGAACAACTAGACACCCTTAAGATCCAAAACAAGCAGAAAGAAGAAACAGATGCTCTAGCCATCTTTTGTCCGAAATGTAAGAAGAAACGTGCTTTAAGGGAATGTCCCTTGGATGCAAAAGTTGTAGAAACATGTATAATTTTCTCAGAGAATCATGAGATCAAGGATTTTACTTCAATCCCTGGACTCAAAGCTGTCTTTCAAGAAGACCCAAATTCAGTAGAATCTCTCTGTTTTGTTGCAAGAAGACCTTGGCAGGGGCAACAAAATCAAGGGTTTAACAACCCTATGAATCTTCAAACCCCACCAAATTGGAATCCTTGGCAACAACCTTGGCCCCAACATCAAAATCCATATTAACCATGGGTACAAGGGATGCAAAATCCGTATGGGAGATTTTCTCAATTTTATCAATATCCTCCATCTTTTCAAAATCAACAAGTTCCACAACTTCCAAACCCAAATCCACAACTTTCATTGCCATTTCCACAACAACAACCTTGTCAACAAAATCCAAATCCTCAACTCATGCTTCCATACCAACAAAAGACAAATCAACTTCCAGCTCAACCATTGCCAAATCATAACAATAAAAATCCTCAGAATACTTACATGATAGAAGGACAACAATTTCCTACCTATATGATTGTTCCTCTTAATGATGTACAACTCAGATCTGGTAGAGTTTTAGAAAAACCTTCTATAGATGTCCAAGAGCAAGATACCTCTGAGGAGGACTCTCTTAAAGCCAATAAGGATTCTGAGGAAACATCTCTTCAAAACTCAAACATTCAAAAAGAGAAAGAAAAGTTAACACCCACAACTCCTATAGTTGAGCAACTTGCATCTTCATCTACACCTCCTTTTCCTGAAAGACTACAAATTGACAAGGGGGTGGAAAAACAAATCTTGTTGCCTAACTATGATTTTCTAGATGAATTAAAGAATGTTTGTATCAAGATTCCCTTGCTACAAGCCATTCAAGAGATTCCTATTCAAGAAAAAACAATAAAGGAGTTGAGTTTCAAAAGACCAGGAAGGAAACTAAAAGACACAAGAAGAATCCACCTGGTAAGAAAAATTGCAGATATCATCATGGGAAAAATTACCATGCAGAAGTATGTAGATCCAGGAAGTCCAATTGTCAAGACACATATAAATGGGATAGAAATTCCAAACACATTGATTGACTTAGGGGCTGCTATCAACATTATGAGTAGACAAACTATGGAACAACTAAAACTTCCTAACCTTCTTTTTACATCTACTTTACTGCAACTTGCAGATCGATCAATTATTAAACCAGATGGTGTATTAGAAGATATTTCAGTCTCCTTAGATTCTTGGGAATATCCAGTAGATTTTATGATTTTGACTCCCAAGAGTAATCTAGGAGGGAACCCACTTATCTTAGGAAGACCTTGGCTAGCCACAGCTGATGCTTTCATTAGTTGTAGATCTGGGGATATGTACATCTCTAATGGTAATTCGACAAAGAAATTCAATTTGTATCCTCCAGCAAAAGCAATCACAGAAGTAGGAGACAATGAATGGGTTGATGATGAGGACACTATACAACCTGTCTTTACCATTTCGGAAATTAGTGAGGATAGTCAAATTCTGAACACATTAGAAAATTTTGAGACATCTTCAGAATATGACCCCACACAATTTCAGTTGGAATCAGACATAGAATATTTATCATCAAGACAAATGTCTCTTTACTCTATGGAAGAGTTTGGTAGTTCTACCATTGAGATTTTTCTAGGAAAAACATTGAATATCAACAAAAATTTGGAAAAGTCACAACAGGAAAAACTAACCAAAATCTTGCAAAAACATTCTATTGCATTTGCATGGGAGTATACTGACATGAAAGGTATTGATCCTAAGACTTGCATTCATCATATCTATATTGAGGAAAACAGTAGACCAATCAGACAACCTCAAAGAAGGATGAATCCAAATCTTAGGGAGATAGTGAAAGAAGAGCTCCAAAAACTTCTCAATGTAAACTTCATTTATCCAATTTCGGATAGCCGATGGGTTTCTCCTTTGGTTATAGTACCTAAAAAGAATGGTAAATGGAGGGTATGCATTGATTACAGGGAATTGAACAAAGCAACTTTGAAGGATCACTTTCCTTTGCCTTTTATCGATCAGGTATTAGACACATTAGCAGGTAAAAAGTACTTTTCATTTTTGGATGGTTTTAGTGGCTATAATCAAATTCGGGTAGCACCTGAAGATCAAGATAAGACCACATTTACTTGTCCATGGGGAACTTTTTCCTACCGAGTGCTTCCTTTTGGGTTATGTAATGCACCCGCAACATTCCAAAGAGCAGTACTAGGAATTTTTTCTGATCTAATCCATGATTGTGTAGAGGTATATATGGATGATTTTACAGTTTATGGTAATTCATTTGAAGAGGCATTAGAAAATTTGGAAAAAGTCCTTATAAGATGTAAAGAAAAAAACCTTTCATTAAGCCATGAAAAATGCTTTATGATGTTTACTGAAGGTATTGTTTTAGGACATCATATTTTAGGAGATGGGATTAAGGTTGATAGATCAAAAGTTGAAGTCATCTCCAAGTTACCTATTCCAAATTGTCAAAGAGATGTTAGAATTTTTCTAGGATTTACTGGTTACTATAGAAGATTTATAGAAAAATTCACTAAAATAGCATCTCCACTCTTCAAATTTCTTACCAAAGACTGTGAATTCAAATGGGATCCTGATTGTCAATCAACCTTTGAAACTTTGAAAACAAAAATATCTGAAGCACCTATCTTGAGAGGACCAAATTGGAAAACCCCTTTCCATATTTCTACAGATGCTTCAGATACAGCTCTGGGAGCTGTGTTGGGTCAAAAGGATTTAGTCCCTTATGCCATTTACTATACCAGTAAAAATTTGACTCCCACTGAGTTGAACTATACTGTGACTGAAAAAGAGTTTTTAGCTGTTGTTCATGCAATCAATAAGTTTAGACATTATATAACAGGCTATGAAACTTTTATTCATACTGACCATTCTGCAATTAGATATTTAATGAACAAACCTGTTACTAATGGCAGAGTGACAAGATGACTCTTACTTTTGCAAGAATTCAATATTACTGTGTTGGATAGACCAGGAAAACAAAATACAGTAGCTGATTTCTTGTCTAGGATTCAGAATACTAAAGAAGATTCTCCTGTAGAGGATAAGTTTCCTAATGAATACTTGTTTGCAGTAACTATTAAGACTCCTTGGTATGCATATATTGCTAACTATTTGGTCACAGGGAAACTGCCTTCACATTTATTTCCAAGTGAAAAATGAAAAATTATTCAGGAGAGTTCAAAATATTCACGGATTTCTAACGAATTGTTTAAAACAGGGCCAGATCTTGTGATCAGAAGATGTGTCAGGGAAGATGAAATGCCTGATATTCTTAAGGCATGTCATGATGAACCATGCGGAGGACACTTTGCGGACAAAAGGACGGCCTATAAAATCCTTTCCTTGGGATATTATTGGCCTTCTCTCTTCAAAGATTCAAAACAATATGTCAAAAGGTGTGATAGCTGCCAAAGAGTAGGGAAACCTACCCTTTCAAATGAAATGCCATTGCAAACACAGGTACTCATTGAACCCTTTAAAAAATGGGCTTTAGATTTCATTGGACCTATTAATCCACCATCTAAGCAAAAGAAGTATATATTGGTTTGTACTGATTATGTTACTAAATGGGTAGAAGCTAAAGCATTAGTATCTGCTACTGAAAATTCAGTTGTTCATTTTTTTTATGAGGATATTTTTACTCGCTTTGGTGTTCCAAGAGAAATTGTGACAGATCAGGGGAGCCAATTCACATCCAATTTGGTGGAGAAGTTGATGGAAGAATACAAAATCAAGCACAGAAGATCTACTCCTTACCACCCGCAAGCAAATGGTCAAGTGGAGTCCACAAATAAAGTTCTTGAAAGTATCATCACCAAAAATGTTCATCTACATAGAAGAGATTGGGCAGAAAGGCTTCCTGAAGCCTTGTGGGCCTACAGAACTACATGGAGAAATACAACAGGACATTCTCCCTATGAACTTGTTTATGGGGAAGAAGTCTTGCTCCCCATTGAGTTCCAAGTCAAGACCTTCAAGATAGCAGTTCAGTTGGGGATGGACTTATCAGAAGCCCAAAAGCATAGAATGGAGCAGTTAAATGAGCTAGATGAGATCAGACAAGAGGCAATTCTAAGAACTGATCTAGTTCAATATCAAAGAGCTAAATGGCATGAAAAATACATCAAAGAGAAGAAGTTTCAAGAAGGAGATTGGGCATTGCTATTTGATTCCAAGTTTAAAGATTTTAAAGGAAAATTTTAGACTCATTGGCTTGGGCCATATGAGATTGACAAGATCTTTAGCAATGGAGCGGTAAGAATCAAGACCATTGATGAATTTCAAACTCCTATTATTGTGAATGGCCACAGATTAAAAGTCTATCATAAGCCACTTTCAAAAGAGGAATTTGTCAAAATGTTTCAATAAAATTCTGCAATCAGGCTGGTACAGAAGAATTCTTCTTCCCCACCAGCCTAGCCTTTGTTCTTTTCAGTTAAAAAAAAAAAAAAAAAAAATTGTATAAGCCTGAAATCCAATCATTGATTGGCAGTCTTATACAGAAAATGTAGGGTGAAAATCAGGAACACCTGACACCCTACATTTTTCAAAAAAAAAAAAAAAATCTCTCTTTCATTTCACAAGTTTTGTGACCACCCACTCCATTCCATTCCACTTCATTTCACTCCACTTCATTCCATTTCACTTCATTTCATCTATTTCATTTCATTTCACCAATAAAATTTTCTTTCATGACCTTTTTCATTCAGTCAGTTATCATCCGTCTATTTCCATTCACCCAAATAATAGCTGTGTCAGTTTCCGCAGCTGACACCTGTTTCCGCAGCTGACACCAGTTTCCGCAGCCGGAAGCAGATTCTGCAGCTACCACTCTGTTTTCAAAAGAATGTACAGTCAGATGTATTTCCATAATCATGAAATCAAATGCAGGTATGAAGACATATTATGAAGATATGGGGCATTCAAGACATCAATGAGGAGAAACTAATTGAAGACCAATGAAAAATGGCAAAAATTCCAAGGCATGAGTAAAAAATTATTTCAAATGGCATTTAAGCACATTTTTACATAGTTATAAACCATAGCTCCATTATATGCAATGATTGTGTTGACAAACTCCGTAACCATTCCACGATCTCTATATGATCCTCCCACAATCCTTGCATTCATTTTCAAATGGTCCCATAATCAAGCCTCCGATCTTCACTCATACTCCGATACTCCACCTGTGATGATGAAACGTGGTTGATTTGACTACGGCTTCTTTCAGCCGCATAAAATCCGTAGCCGTTTTATAAACGTGCTTACATTTACTCTGCAGCCACCCAAATTTAAATATTGCCAGATGCGTTCTATTCCTCCTATTTTTCTATTGATCTCACAGCCGCATTTCTACCGTGCTCACGTAACCCTTCTCTGTTCCGCTTCACCCCATTTGTTCTCTATTACGCTACAGTCTGTATACCCATTCTCTGATATCTGCCTACAGTCATCGTGCTCATTTCCGCTCATTTAGCCGTCTTACCTCCGTTGAACCCTCCTCACGCAGACAAGTTTTAAAGAGCAGAAAGAAGGATGGGTCAATTGTTGAGAACAGAACCAGAAGGACCTAAATTCATGGAAGGATACCCGCAAGTCAGGGATATATTGAAAAAGGCAAAGTGGCTTCGGTTTATCCAAAAGTTTAGAGGCTACCATAAAGAGGTGACAAAAGCTTTTTCAAGGTCTTTCAATGGCCTAGAGGTAGAGATTGGGGACCTCAAATTTACGGTGAATGAGACATCCATAGCAGCTTCCACATAACTTCCTCAAGAAGGTGAACGCTGGTTCAAGAACAAGAGTATTAGTGTTGAAGCCTGGAGAGTAATCCTACGTAACCTAGGTATGGATGTAACTATTTTTAAAAGGGGAATTCCTGTTCATGCTTTAAAAGAGGAGTGGGCTACTTTGCTGCTAGTTATTCAAAAATTTATCACCTGTGAGGGCCGTTTTGGGTCAATGTATATGTATCATACCCGATTGCTGATGAATTTTCTAGATAACTAGACCCTCAATCTGCCATACTTTTTATTAAATAGTTTGAAGAAGATGTCTGTGACCGTTCAGAAGCATTTAGGGGACGTAGAACCACATTTATATCACCATGGTCTTGTGAAAATTTTGATTGAAAAACAGTTAAAAGAGAAAAAGGACACATGGGAACAATTTTTTATTAGAAATTTCTTTGAAGAACCTCAAGAAATTCCTGAAGGCAGTACATCAAGAAGGAGTAGGAGAAAGAGAACAAATGATGAAACTCAAAGTACTCCTACTACTACAGTTGAAAGAACTAGTAGAGAAGAGAGATTGTCAAAAAGAAGGAAGGAAGAAACCAAGGGTAAAAAGCCAATAAAATCAAAAGAGAGAAAAGGCATTGAGGCTATGCATCAAACTCCTTCTTCAGAAGAAGATCATCAAGTGTTATCTGAGAGACTAGTTCACCTTCAAAAACAATCATCTATGGCCAAAAAGAGAGGAAAAGGGAAACAAAAGCAAAAAGACAGTAGTCCAGAGCGTGTAAGAAGAAGTTCCAGGCTTAAAGGGAAGTTGAGGAAAACACAAACGAAAGGACCCCATTTTATTGATTTGGGAGAAGAAACATCTGAACAAACTCCATCTGGCCATAGTCCATCTCATTCTCAGTCAGATAATGAACATAGTTCGTTTCATTCTCAGTCAGACATTGAACATAGTCCATCTCATTCTCAGCCAGACGTTGACATGAGCCCTTTTCAGCCATATTTTGAAGACAATTCTCCTCCACGGCATTTTGGGGACAACCCAATGAAAATGACACATGAGATAGACCCAAAGCAGCAAGAAGTGTATGATTATATAGAATCTTTAGAAAAAGCAGCCACAGGTCCCAGTACTTCATCCACTCAGCCTCACACAGCACAAGAAGATCTAGTCCAATCATTGAAACAAGAAGTCTTTGAGTTGGAGGTTTTAAATAAACACATTAAAAATGAAAATGAGGCATTGAAGGAACAAAGAAAATTGGACAAGATCATTCATGACAATACCATGCTACATCTGGGACTATGGCAGAAAAAGAACAGGAAATTGAAGAAGAAATGCCAGAAGTTAAGTAGAGCATTGGTTAATATCAAATTTAGATGCTTGATGAAGAAGCCCAGGATGTTAGCAGCACCAAGGAAGAGGAGGAGAGGACTGGATGTACTGGCTGAAGTGTCAAGGCATATGAATTGAAGAAGGATTATCAAAATTTTGGTTGCATGAGGACATGCAACACCTTCACAGTGGGGGTATGTTGAGTCTCAAATATGCATCTTTCTTATACACCTTTCTAGACCTTTTTCATTCACCTGGACCTTCTAAGTCATCAATATCATTGCATATTAATTGTAAAAGAGAATTTAAAATGGTTTTTAACTATGTTTTGTGTCTGCTGTTTGATTTATATTTTTGCTCATTTAGCTGCGAAATCTACTTTCCGCAGCTGCTACAACTTTTCGTAGCCATTTTGTTAAAGTATATATTGCAGGTGTCTTCAGGCAAATCGAGCCACATGGGCAAGTTAGAAATGACATGGACATGGATCGTGTCCTATTGGCTCAGTCGAATTCACCTAAGAAGGCTGTGGTCAAAGGTGGCCAAGTGGTGGTCAACCGTAGAGTCCCACGGTGACAGAACTCTGTTTCTCATCACGTGAAGATTTGCGTGGCCGTTTCTAAATCACCGGAGACATATCAACACCTGTAAACGGCTCCATAAGCCAAATCCAACATCCACTCTCCATAGATTTAATCCTCACGGCGGCCATAATGCTAGATCTCTGGACGTGATGGTTCACGTGTCTTCTATCAGCACAGACTTTAAGGAATTAGTTATATCTCCCTCTGTTATAAATAATGCGTTCTCATACGCATAATAGTTAGATCTTCTTTAGCTCTGTAATGTAATTGCGTCGCCATTGTGCTGTGACATTATCTCTCTGTTATGACCGCATTTTAATATATGAGAAGACTCTGTTCATAAGCGTAATTCATATTTGAAAGCTGCTCCCCGAGGTCTGTGCAGAGGGCCCCTGCACACGCTGAGGTTTTGTGTATTATTGTATAGTTTCATGCTTCATTTCTTTATGTTCATTGTGCCATAATCATTCACGTGTATATAGATTACATCTTTCATGGTATTTACATTTCATCTTTGTCCATAATCTTTCATGTTTTATATTTTACTTCTGTCCATAATCTTTTATGTTTTATGTTGTTGTTAACTGATCAGTGCTCTTGTTTCAGATTACAATAGGCAGCCCGGGCATTTGCACATCTTTTTATAATGAATAATGACATGGAATCAATATTGTCCTTCTGCTAATTTACTTTTCTTAGTTTTTGTTTAAATCCAGCACTGTTTTGTTTATTTCAGTCTTGCACATTTGCTTTAGTAGTTAGATTAGATATTAAATTGCTCATGTCATTTTCAATTACCTCTGAAAGCCATAGCGAGACTAATGGTGAGGAATTGAAGTATGAGTGTGTAGTTTGATATTAGTTTACTTTTCTGCAAGTTAGATATTAAACTGTTCATGTCATTTTCAGTTACCTCTGAAAGCTATAGCGAGACTAATGGTGAGGGATTGAAGTATGAGTGTATAGTTTGATATTAGTTTACTTTTCTGCAAGGTAGATATTAAATTGCTCATGTCATTATCAGTTACCTCTGAAATCCATAGCGAGACTAATGGTGAGGGATTGAAGTATGAGTGTGTAATTTGATATTAGTTTGTTTTTCTGCAAATTAGATATCAGATTGCTCAAGTTGTTTATGATTACCTCCGAAAGCCATAGCGAGACTAATGGTGAGGGGTCAGAATATGAGTTGATGTAATTTGATTTTAGTTTTACTTTACTTGCAATCTTTTCTTTGAGTACAGTTTATTTTATGTTTAGACAACAGCAAGGGTAATGGTTTTCATGATCAATAGTTCACTGTTTGTTTTAACTAGAATAGTGGCACATTTTCATTTCCTTTTAATTTCGTCATTGTATGTTTCAAAATCCTTTTGAAGTTTGAAATTTGGTTTAAAGGACATCATTGCCTTGAAAAATCATAACCATACTTGTCTTTTAGAATTTCCATCTCACATTAGGAAACCAACCAAGATAAAAAAAAACCCAACAACGACAAAAAGTAAGAAATAGGTTATCTTGCACATATAGTGCGCCACACTTCGTCAGCTTACGAATCCCGGATTGAGAAATTAATGTAGCAATTTAGGACACACTAAATTGACCAAACACTCATCCAACTCCTTAAATGACGACTCCATTCAAATACGTCTTTTCCAGCATACGCTCACTGCTTTGGTCATGAAGTGGTACGTTCAATTACCAAGAGCTTCATTTGATAATTTCACTGCCTTAGCTACTACATTTTTGATCCACTTCCAGTTACCCATACGATATGAAACTGGAACGGAACTGCTGACCAATTTTAAACAGACAACTTCTACTCACATTTATGATCATATTCATGAGTGGCATCTTCGTCGTAGAATGGTCAAAACATTTGTTCCCGATCAACTCCTTGTTGAGTGGTTTATTAATTCCTTATTGCCATCTATCACCAAGGATGTGGCTAAAGGTGGTGTCATCACTGAAGAGTAGGTCATTGCTCATGCCTAGTACCTAGATTTGATTTATACTCAGTCTGGGATGCTCTACGAGAAAATTCCAAACACGTCGCGATCTAATTTTACTTTTCCTCCTCCATCTAAGGACTCTCATACCAAAGACGGTATGATTGGCACTGCAAGCACACAACACTCTACTACATCTGATTCTTCACCTTCTTCCGAAATTCATGCCGTGTCATCTGACAAAGGAAAAAGTGACAAGCAACCTGGAAGCAAGAAAAATGGGAAAGCGTATAAAAAGAAAAGTTCAACCCCAGAGGAACGATCATATGATAAAAAATATGGAAACAATAGGAAGCCTCGTTACCCTTGCATAATATGTAATGAGGAGCACTTTGTTCGAGACTGTCCTCACTGCATCGAAGTCTCAAAATTTCTTAAGACCTGACTGCATCTGCTGTGTTGATAGATCCATTTATGAATCCAAACACAAACATGGTTGCTATGGATCCCGCTTCTAGTTACTAAGTGCTTATGCTATCTGTCACAAAGCCAAAAAATGATGTTTTTCTGTTTACGCGAAATAATGATTACGATAGTCAGGCTATTGATCAACCTACTACCTCGACCATGAATCTGTCTATTTAATCAATTCCACCAACTGCTATTCCAGAGTTAACAATAAAGCCACCAAAGGGATTCATTCATAAATCGACATTCAATCCTCGAGCTCGAGTAGCACAAAATTTATAATATAGTTGAATATTTGGCTTAGTCACCTTTAGCTATCTCGACACTTGAGGTACTTCAAAATTGTCCCTCCCAGAAACAATCTTTGTTGTTGGAAATTGGTGGAATCAATCTGACAAATTCCAATCTTGTAGTCTTTAATAATATGGATGATGTGCTACAATTACCCGCAGAATTAGATTTCTCCATCCAAGTAAATGTTCTCTATCACCTCGTTCATCGTACTATTATCGATGAGGGAGAATTTACTTGGATTATGTCTCTAAACTGTTGGAAGTCACTTGGCTTTCCGCACTTATCCCAATTTCCTACGACGTTGAAAGCTTTTGACGGTCGTACATATAAGCCTTGCGGTATCATCAATAACTTGCATGTCGAACTAGGGGGAAAAACTATAACTGTTTAAGTTGAGGTCATTGACGGACCCCTTAACTACAACAGTTTACTTGGAAGGCCATGGTTTTACGCTATGACTACGATCATCTCTACTTATTTTAGAATGATCACCTTTCCTCATAAAGGTGTAATCATAATCATCAATCAACTCTCATTCTTTGCCTCTAGTTCCCAGGTAACTGGAAGTGTTCCGTTAGTTCATGCACCCCAGATAGCACTTCAAAACATTGGTGTAGGAATCTTAAAGGATTCTTCCCTAATGGGAACCTTTGCATTATCTCCACCTACGATTTCAACATAAATTGCAAGAATATAGACCTGTTGCATGATATCTTCCACTTCATCTCACTTAAGGAAGAATACCAATGATTCTGAAGTTGTTATGTTGGATGAATTCCTGCTGCCTAGCCCAATTGAGCTGGTATAGCAATCAATCTACATGGATTGGGTGGTGAATACTAAATCATCGTCGCCGATCGTTTGTGTTGATTGTTCATTATATTTTGGTACTCCATCTGATCCTTTTTCATCCACTTTATTGACTGATGAGAGCATTGTGGAATCCATGATGCCAGAAGGAGAACTGTGGGAAGATCATCATCATCCTTCCCATTTTCAGGATTACGAAGAAGATAATATTATTGAACTATATCACCCTTCGATCAATACATTCTTTTCGAATTATTTTCCAATTAATGCTATCGAATCCAAGTGAAATTTATCAAATATTGAATAAAACATTTCTATCAATATTTCGACCAAACCCGACATTGTAGATAACATTCATGTCTGCGTGTCTTGTTCTCCATCAGAACTCGAAACTTATCGTTCTCTCTTTCATGAATTTCGAGATATATTTTCTTGGTATTATGAGGAAATTCCATGCATAGATACTATTATAGTTGAACACATAAGTAAAATGTACCCTGATGTTAGACCGATACGTCAATGCCTTCGTCCTGTTCATCCGAAGGAGGCTGCTACAATTAAAGCAGAAGTTGAAAAAAATTTTCATGCTGGTTTCATTTACCCTATTCCGCTTACTGATTGGGTTTCCAACATTGTTCTTGTCATGAAGAAACAAGGGACAATTAGAGTGTGCATAGATTATCAGGATGTCAATCTTGCTTGTCCAAAAGAAAACTATCCTACTCCCTTTATCGACCAGATTATTGACGAATGTGTCGGGTGTGAAATATTTTCATTCATGGATGGATTATTCGGTTACAATCAAATTAATATCTGCCCATAGGACCAATATACGATAGCATTCATCTGTCCCTGGGTCACATTCGCTTATCATAAACTCCCTTTTGGTTTAAAGAACGTTGGGGAAACATTTTAGAGAGCAATGGATTATGCTTTCAATGACATCAATTACATTGTTCAACCTAATCTAGACGATTTACCCGTGCATTCACAAAACTAGAATGATCACCCGATGCATTTGAGAGATATATTTTTACATTACCGACACTACAAAATATGCCTCAATCCACACAAATGTGTGTTTTGTGTTTGTTCTGGTCATTTTCTTGGACTCATCGTCTCAAAATATGGAATTCGAATCGACCCACTGAAGTTCTAGGCTATTCTTGATTTGCCTGTGCCATCAAATTTACTTCAGTTATAGAAACTTCAAGGAAAATATAAATTCCTAAGGAGGTTCATACCCAAATACGCTTAAATGCTAAAGGATTTACTCGTCTCTTGAAAAAGGAGATTCCCTTCCATTGAGATAAGGTTCCACAAGCTTCTTTTGATGCTGTTGAGGATACACTAATGTGAGTGAAATTAATGTATCGCCCCAATTATCAAAGTGATTATTTCCTATATATCATTGCGACAGATACAACCATTGCTATGGTATTGGTCCAAGAAGAAGATGGCATAGAAAATCCAATATATTATTTGAGTCGTAATCTCAACGATACAAAAGTGAAAAATTCATACATCGAAAAGCTTGCCTTGGCAACCGTTCAAGTTGTCCAAATATTTTGCCATTATATCCTACCCCGAAAGACCACTTTCATTTCAGATTGCAACCCCATGAAATACATTCTATCACGTCATTGTTGGGGGGGAAATATTAAAAATGGATTGTAATTTTGTAGGAATTTGATTTGGAATTCATCAAATCCAAGTCAAAGAAGTCTTTAGTTTTGGCTGAGCTTCTCTACGACCTTCCCTCTGATAGTAGTGATACTACATCGGAACCATCAATTCTAGATGAGTCTCTATTTATGATCGGGTCATATGACCCTTGGTATGGTGATTTCATCATTTATCTCCAAACCTAGACTTTTTGACCCGATACCTCTTGCTCTCAACAACGATGTATTCGATACCAAGCCAAAGATTATTTGATCGTTGACAATACACTTTATCATCATGGTGTCGAAACGATTTTAAGAAGGTGCTTCACTGATGAGGAGGCGAAGAAAGTTCTAAATGATTGTCATGCTGGGGCTTGTGGTGAACACTTGTCTAGATACACTACTACGCAGAAGATTCTCTGTGCCAGTTAATTTTGGCCTACCATATTTCACGACTACATCCTCACAGTCATAATTTGTCATGCGTGCCAGATATTTGATCGTAAAATCTACATGCCGCCAGCGCCGATGCATCCTGTTATTGTTGTGGGACCATTTTCAAAATGGGGCATTGACTTCATGACCTACAACCCTCGTTCATTAGGGGGCATGGTTATATTATTGCCGTAGTCGACTACTTTACCAAGTGGGCCGAAGCGATGCCTACATTCAATAACACAGGTGAAACCTCTGCATTGTTCTTTTTCAATCATGTCATCTCATGGTTTGGTGTACCACAAGCGATAGTTATAGATCATGGTAAGCATTTTAACAATCACATGATGAATGAGTTGAATGCCAAATTAGGACTGTCATATGATAGTTCTACTCATTATCCACAATCCAATGGACAAGTTGAAGCTATTAACAATATTCTTAAGTGAATGCTTCGACGAATGATAGGAGTTCATAAATGAAATTAGCAATTAATCCTGTACTCAGATTTGTGGGCATATCGAACCACAGTGAGAAATGCAACCGGATTTACCCCCTTTCAATTGGTGTATGGTCTAGAAGCTATCTTGCCTATCCAATGTGAAATTCTGTCATTAAAACTCGTTTTTTACTTGTTACCTGGCACATCTACTGAAGAAGGGTGTCTTTTTAACCTCATCCATCTAGATGAAACGTGTCGTGGAGCCGATTTGGCTAACGAAGCAAATAAGAGACGAATCAAGGCGCAATACGACCAAAATTTCAAGCTCGCATCTTCTTTGAGGGTGAGCCGGTCTTGCTTTATAACCAGGAAGATGATTTGATAGGTAAAGGAAAATTTGAGCCCCTATGGCATGGCCCCTACATTGTCAAAAGAGTTCTGGCTAAGGGTGCCTACGAGTTAGTAGATTACGATGGAATTCCATTGGCGCAACATCGAAATGGGATGTATCTTAAATGTTACTATGATTAGTTGAGCATAGTAAAATTTTCTATTATATTGTACATATTATTTTGATTTGCATTTGCTATCTTAGTTTGTTTTTCTATAGTTTTCTTGAAGTTAGTAATCTAGTTTACATTTCATCGCACATGACTGAATATTTAGAACCAATTGTTGGGTACGCTGATGGTGCTAGTCATAGTACGCAGAATCTATCCTTTGCAGCATGGGCCATTTTCGCTCTAGGTGGCGAGTTAGTGAGTTTTCAATGGATTTGTATCGACCGATCTACAAACAATATTGCTGAGTATAGTGTGTTGATCGAACTTCTCTCTTATTCTATTTCATTTGGTATTAACCGCATCATCATTAGGTTAGACTCACAACTTGTTGTACCGCAACTTACTAGCATTTATACTGCCCGAAATCCAACACTGCATCGTATTTTCCTAAGAGTTCGAATTTTGGAAAGACATTCAATATCAACACATTTCCAGAAATTTGAACACATTAACTGATTCCTTAGCGAATTATATTTTAAACAGGAATTTGCAACACATGTAAAGACATATTTTAAATTCACATCACATAATTGAAGAAGATTGTGTAATAAACATAGGAAAACACTGAAAACAAATAGATAGATAGTTATAGGTTTTTACAAAAAATTGTGCCCAAGACACATTGGTCATCTAACCTCAAAATGTATGCAAAATGTCAAAGTAAACTAGTGATTCTCGTGATAACAAGCTTCTAATCTAGCTATCCTACGCAATAACCAGATCCAACGGTTAGGAACACCAATAGTGTGGCGTTGCAGTCTCATAGGTAACTCTTCGATCCGGAAATACTGAATCCCAAGAGTCAATCCTTCCACGTGCTGTTGTAGCTCAACAAGGGTCTCGGTCATGTCTAAATCTAAAATGAATTCTTTGTTACCCTCTCTGTTGGCTCATCTTCTCCCTGATCTGGCTGACCCACTTGTTGAAATAGACCCACATCTGTGTACATAAAAAATTTAGTTTAGTCTTGGGAAACATAAAGATACAAAAACATGTAGAAACCTTAGAAAAATAAAAAAAACATGGTCGAAAAATTATTACCAATTGCACCCCACTGAACGCCATCTGGTAGAATCAAGTCTGGATCTCCATGGAAATCTATGCCTGCATATGCATACTGATATATGGCGACCATCTGTCGTCTGAACCAGGTGAAGAATGCAGTAGATAATACAATGGTCGATTGGGCCCCAACATGTCTAGAAATCAATTCAAACCATATTTGCATCCGTGGATCTCTAGGGCTAGATATGCCCAGTGTAACATGTTGTGGCTGCATCAATGGAATCCACTCTAAGGCGAAGGAAATCAGGATCGAGCCACAGTTGAAATGATTCTTCCTTCCACCCTTTAATTTATTCAGTTGTTTTTTCATCTAAAAGAGTACTGCTTTAGCCTAGTTGAATACTGTTGGTTTTAAACACTCAAGTGAATACTACATGTATGATCTGTTTGCAACATGTAGTGTCATGGAACAAGCAGGCTTCGTGATAGTAAAAAGGATGGTTCTCAAAGGTAGATCACGCGCATCACATTATTTATTTTCCCATCTTTGCTTGATTCAGTTCCTAGATGAAAATATTGGCTTATGTAATCCCTCACTAACTCTCCTCCGAGAGCAGATCCTGTAAGGGAAATGGGAGAACCTCGCCCCAATAATCCAGTGAGAAAATAAATATCCTCCACTAATATTCGAAGCACTTTATCCCCAATGTGAAAAGACTGAAATAATGAACCCCATGGCTACATCATCATCAGAGCTGTCATTTTTTGCTGCTACAGCCTTGGAATCAGAAGATCCTTTGTCCTTCTTCTTAGGAAAAGTGCTAGCGAAGTGTCTAAGATCGCCACAGTTAAAGCACCAGACCTTGGAAAGGCCCTTCTTCTTCTTCCTCCCTTGTTGCTTCTTTTCCTATGATGCAAGGGCTGCATCATCCTCCTCCTATTTTACCTTGGCCTTTCCACTTCCACCGCTGATATTCCGCCTCTTGGTGACCCTCATGATCTCATCTTGGCGGAGGATAGCCCAAATGTGTGCTCAATATGGTAAAGCTACCCTTCCTAGAGTGCTCTAGACAAAAGTTTCCCATTCTTCGGAGATTGCATTCAGGGTAGTCCTCACTAAGAGCCCCTCACCTGGAGTAGCACCTATGTTGACCAACTAATATTGAGTACCTTGAAGCCTGAAGAGAAATGGATTTATCTCTTCACCCTTCATCATTTTGAACAACCACATCTGGTTCTCTAGAAGAATTCTACGTTGGACAGAGCCTCCTTGGCACATTGTGTCCAAGGCTACCCACATGTCATTTGTTGTAGTATTTCCAGAAATATGAGGTGTAACGTGGTCCTTGACTCCGTATATGATCAAACACTTAGTCCACGATTGATTTTCTTCATACTTCTTGAGAGGATCTGCATCGGTTGGTATAAAAAGAACCTTCTCTGCATGATCTTTGAGACCATACTCATCCATAAATTTTATGATTCTGGCCTTCCAGATAACATAGTTGGACATGCTGTCCAATCTCTCTTGATCCCTCAGTCCATATCGAGCCATATTGCTCAGATCTGACAAAAACAATACTTTTTCTCCCTCTGGATCTGGGTTTCTTGGTGACTAGAAACCCTCTAGTAACTGCTTATGTTGAAGACTGATTTCCCTCCTAGGAATATTTCACCCAAACACGTCGGACAACACTCTCCAATCCTCCTGATCGAATCTCAGATCTGTTTGGCTCATATATGCTAAGTAACTGTCTTCCTCCTGCCTTTGTTGACTTAGCTAGGCATAATTATGCATTTGCTAAATCTCCACCCCACTAGCACTACTGAAGATATGAAGCACTGCTTCCGGATCTTGGAATAATTTTTTGCAGCTGAGGAAATGGTTGGACTGCATCTCACTAACTGGCCCAGCATAGCCTCAGTGCTGCTTAGAAGTGAACTGCGTAACCCTAGACTATGTGACGCAGTCCTTACGCTGCCCTCGGAAGGGTCTGCGTAAGTCTGATGGCCTTTTGCAGCTTCAACGTTGTCCTCTTTTGGATCTGATTTCTCTTGCTGTCAATATGCCATTTTTGGCTCTGTTACTTCTTCTGCCACCCCGTAGAAAAATATTTCTTCATCTAGTTGCTAGAGATTCAACTTGATCTGCTATCTCTTTGATACCATGTGAAAATTCTACTACAGTATCATGGTTTATTTCTCCTACTTGATTTAAAATATTACAAGTTATTTCCAGAAATTAGATTCAGAAAATACCGAAATAAACACAACTACAGTCTACACATGCAGATCATTTACTAAATAATACGCTCATTCAACAAAGTGACACATGGATTTTTGGACATAAGTCCCTGCAAAAACCCAAAGTGGGAAAACCGGTGCAACAGATATGAGGGTTTATTTTATTAAGTAGATTCTAAGTACAATAATTTTGGGTTCCAGATCTGGAAAATCTGATAGAGAATAAAATAATTGAAATCTATAGCTAACCTGTTGTTCTAGTGCCAAATATCTTACTGATCCAGACTTTCAAATGATATTTACAAGACTCAACCCGAATATGGCCCTAGAAACCCCAGTGCTGCCCCTAAAGCCCCAGCGTTAGCCCTGCTAGCCTTAGAATTCCACTGCGCTGCCTAGAGAGGGACTATGTAACCCCTCAGAGCGTGATGCAAGCCTTATGTTGGCCCTGGAGATCCTCTGCGTAATTTCTGAAGCCCTCTGGAGCCTCTGTGATATCTTGCGTGGCGACTGTGCAACACCTGCGTAGCTACTGCTCTGCGTTGTTCTTGTTGCTGCTCCTCTGCCTCTTATTGACTCTTGGCTCTGGGATCAGATCATCCCCTTAGCCAATACTATCCCTCGCTGCAGAAAATTCCTCCAAAAATTCTTAGTAAACCCGCCCTAGAATTCTAGATCTATTTCTCAGCTTTGCAACTGTGCATCTGTCTACAACTGACCCTCAAGCCTTTCTCTTTTATTTTTTCGTTGAACCCTTCAATGACTGAGATTAAAACATTCATCAATGACTAAGATTAAAAGACTGATTGATCCGTGCCTTTTATAACATTTCAACACATGTGTTAATTAATTCACTTTAATTATTTAATTTTCCTAAGTTTAGACTTATGAAATCCATTAAAATAATTAATTATTTGAATAAATTTAATTACCAGCTGAAATTTCACAAAATAATTTTTGGGTTATGGAGTTCAAGTGTGTCCTAGCCCCTCCACAAAATTTCAGGGCTAGAGCACGCCCGATGCTGCACCAACTTATTCAAAATCTCAACAATTTTTACTCAGTAAGTAAGAGTACAACTCCCTCAATTTCCCGATTTCAATCCACCTTGCTTCACTTGGATTGGTACCTTTTAGCCCCACTTGAAGATACTCCACATTGCCTCTGTGTGAATTCTTTATTCTCTTGTCAAGAATTGAGTCTTCCTGCAACTCATCTAAATATTCAAGAGCGAAATCTTTAATAGGTGGAATTTGAACATTATCTTCATGAATATCTTTCCTTGGAGGCTCATACAATATTCACCTTGAAGTCTTTGCTTGCCGATATACAACCCAACTTGATATCCCACTTGGAAATCATGATCAACTTGAAGCTTTTCATGCCTTGATTTGTACTTTTCCTTCCTTTCCTCAATATTCTCTTGTACTCTATGATGCACTAGGTGCATTTGTTCAATGAAATGCTCAGCTTTGTCCACATCATTGTGTTCATCTGTTCCAAAATCTTTACCAAAGATAAAATACAAGAGAGACTTTGGCAAATAACCCAAACAAGATTCAAATCGAAATACTTGCACAGATGAGTGCTTGACGCAACTGTAGCATGCTGGATGTAATGCAACTTCTCATCCCAAAGTTTAGGATACTTACCACAATATCCACGAAGAAGATGCATTTTTTTCTTACATTATTTCATAAATTTTACTCTCAAATTCCCATACAAATGGACTCATCAACAAGCCAAAATAACATCAAATGCCAAAGAAAATGTTTTTTCATATAAGTGATTTATTCACAACATCACTTTTACAAAATACCCACTTTTGGGGATGTGAAACATGTGGAATACAAAATAAATGCAATATTTATTTAAACAAGTAATCCAAAAATTTATTGTCTAACTAGGATAGTGATTTTTCTTTCTGCATTTCACTTTCTTCTAGAGTTGCTTCAGATATGGGTATGGTGTGCCTCACACGTTCTTCTTCTTTCTCTTTCTCAGGTTATTTCATGACCTATTTTTCCTTCTTTGGCTAAAGATGTGGATGCAACTTCCAACATTTCTCGATCCAATGCCCACTTATATTTCAACGAGTATAAAATTTTTTATGAGCATTTATTAGCAAAATTGTCTTTGGACTTGGAAGATAATCTTACTTCTTGGTCTCACTTCCAATCGCCATATTCATTTTCTTGAAAAATGATTTCCTTTTTTGGCACTTGGCTACACAATGACTAGGTGCACGACAAAAAGTGTAAGGAGACACATTACACAACATTCTATTTAAATCATCATGTTTCTTATAGTCATAGAAAGACTTTTAATAATAAAGATATTTATTCCTTTTATGACTGTCCTTTGGATTATGAGTCCTATGAGGAGAACTTGACTTAGTTCTTCCTTTGAATTTCTCATCTCTCTTTGGAGAAGTTTTTCCATCAACGTCATCATCATGATATGATACTCGTTCAACTTATAAGATTTTTTTCTTCACGAATTTCACACTTGAATAATTCCCCGACTTTGAAATTTTGGAGAATTCTCCAACTTCTTCTTGAACATATCCCAATCCTTCATGCCAAGGTTATGGTCTCACCTCAATTGGATTAATGATTCTGTGACTATGAATTCCAAGACCCTTACCATTGTATCCCATTTTTGTCAACAATTTGATACCAATACCCTTGGTATGTTTCTCAAATGAAGCAAAAGAAGCATTATCATTGTTAAGAGAATGAATTGAACATGAAGTATATTTTACCTCCTTTTCTGCTTGTGACTCTTGTTCCTCTTCCTAAATCTTAGCAATCTCCTCCCTCTTCTATTTTGTAGATGAAGTGGTAAATAAAGATTAAAAAAAAAAACACTCTTGTGATTAAACATATAAGCAATGTTATTCATCTGAAAAAGGGTAAAAATATCAGTCATCCCGCCCACAAACTTGTTGAGTCTTGGGGTTGGCTTCGGTAGTTGAACATTTTCCAGTTTTCTTTTAAATGACAATTTGCAACATTAGTCACAACTTCTTCTTGTCATCCTCTGTTGCTTCGAGCAATCTTCTTAGTTCCATGTTCTCCACTTGAAGAGAAGAATTCATTTCCTATAGTTATAGGAGTCTTGCATGCCAGAAACTTTCACCCATGCTTGCAATCTGGTTAGAACCCGCTTTGATATTAGTGATATAAAAATTGATCATCCTCTAACACTACAAGTTTTGATAATTTAGGTCTTCAAACAGTCACTTATATTGTAACTTATTCAAAGGTGAAAGATTAAGTTTTTAAATAAACTTAAAAATGAAACAAAATCACATGAAACCCAATCATGATGAAAATTAATAAGAGAACAACCAAGTGATAATGGAGTTTGTCTAATGTGGACTATGTTTCTGGGCCCTGAACTAATGTCTAGGCTGCTCTATTGATCTCAACAACAAAAAGAGTACATTACAAATCTTTGACTCATAGAGTAAACATCCCTCTAGTGTGGCTCTGTTTTTCCTTCAAAGAACTCACTCATAAGTTGACTCAACAACAAGGAAATGATGGTGTCAAAAGAAAAGGACTCTCTCACCGAATGTGGCAATAGGTACTTGTACTCATTTTGAGATCAAGAAGAAAAAATCCAACTACTTCATAATGAAGTGTCAATATGGTCTTTTCCCACAATAAATATTAGAATAGATTGAAACTCACTGCTCTAATGAAGAAAAAAATATTGCAGATGTGTCTGTAAGGCTTGAAAATCCCCCTCTAGACTCTTTATATGCTAAAAAATGTTGAGATTGCAACAAGATGATGAGCTTAGTGGAAAGAAGTCGCCTTCACTAAGTGGGCCCGCAGGCTATTTTTGGCGCAAAGTCTATTTTTAGACATGTCGATCATATTCTATGAGTTACAGGATGCTATTTGTGGATGGTTGGTCAAGCTGGAAAAATAGATGGACTTCTATTTTTAGACATATTGGGTGGAATCTATTTTTAGATTGCCAGTCTAAAAATAGATATGTCGAATATTATTAGCTCTTAATAATATTTGGACTATAAACATTATCTTATTCTCTTGGAGCACTTCATTTAAGTGCACAAATGTGGAACAGTAACTGACATAAGGAATTACGCTATTCCTGAGGGTTAAGTGGAGCTATTGTATGAAGACTTCAGTTAGAACTCATGTGAGAGAGTTTGGTGGAGTTGATTGAGGAAGTTGATGGAGTTGTGTTCAGTTTAACTGAGTTAAACATAGTTGAGCTAGTTGTATCTAGTCTAACTGATTGATACACTAGTGAGAGTGGTGTGAATTAATTCACTAATTAATAAATCATTAATCAACTAAAGAATACATCAGTTAACTTCAGTGCATGGACAGTTTCAGTGGAGACCAGTGGAGAGATAGGTGAAAGAGTAGTGTGACTATCAGTTGTGACTATAGTGGTGCATGAGTTTGCACCACACATTGATGGAGATGCCAATGAGGATTTCACAGTGCATACCAGGTGGATTCAAGTTCATTCAGAGCCAATATTCAACAGGGATTGCAAAGTAGAGGCAGGCTAACAGGTGGCGAAGATTGGAGCATGTGTTTTGCTAGATCGGACCTGATTAGTGTGTAGCAATTGGAGATTGTACTGAGAGCTTGTGAGGAGCTTTGTATAATGATTGTTACATGATCTCTATGACATATAATATACAGATAGTTGGGGGTTTTCAGATTTAAGCTTTCCCATGAAATACTGTGTTCATATGTGTGATTGTTTATGGTTTTAATGTGCGCATGCGATTGTTTTTATTTCCGAAATTAAAAATCAATGGTAGAAGAGATTCTGTATTGTACATGAAGTTAAAATAGTGTGTGATCAGGAGAATCTCGGTAAAATAACATATCAGTTATTCAAATTTATACAAAAAAGGTCTCCAGATGGCCTCAAAACAATCTTTGTTTGCAACAACAAAGGATTTGGCTCTTAAAACTGTCCACCATAAAAATAATGATTCCATTGTGTTCATAACACCCAAAACCCGCCATGTAGGCTCAAATTGGGCTCAAAAAGACAGAAAAATGACCAAGTTAGCCATCAAAAAACACTTCTCTACTATCTGTCCTACAAATTGGCTAAATTGGCTAATTAGGAAATGAACTCATCCTTTGGCATATCCGCCAGGTGACAATTTTGCATGGTTGTGGCAAAAATTCCTCTGAAAAAGGTGCAAATTGTTGTCAATTTAAAAAAACCTCGGCGCCCAAAAAATCCACTTTTTTTTGTCACATGGTGGTCATATGGCCGTGGCCTGGCGCCATGCACTGGTCCCTCTATCGTTGGCTTCTGGTGGTGGTCACCTTGTAACAATGGGACCAAGGGCTGTGCTAACTTGTTATGCAACCAACTCACAAAATAGAAGAAAATATAGATTAACGACTTATAAATCAGCCTCTTCGAGGAGGAAACCTCCATTACATTACATAAATGAACAATTATTTGATGATTCAAATGAAAAAACCTACTTTCTATATATAGGAGTCTAAGGGGTCACAATATAATCAGAGCCTACATAACAATAATAATGTAAGGGCGCAACAATAACAATAGTGGGCTTCTATGGGGCACAATATGGGGACTACATGGGCACAACAATAACAATAAGGTGGCTACACTAACAATAACAATAAGGGGCTAAAATAGTATTATAGGGACCTAACATGTCCCTCTCCTTCAAAAAAGTGTTATCCTCAACACTTGAGTAGTTCTGGATGCTTCTGTATAAAATATAATAAAATAAGGATGAATCATGGCGCATGTGTCTGGATTATAGGGAGATCAACAAGATTTTGTACCACCAAAAGTATGTTTTTACTCAACAAGTAATTGAGAGTACAACTCCCTCACTTTCCCGATCTCAATCCAACTTGTTTCACTTGGATTGGTACCTTTTAGCCCCACTCAAATATACTCCACATTGCCTCTGCGTGAATATTTGATTCTCCCATCAAGAATTTAGTCTTCCTACAACTCATCTAAATATTCAGGAGAAAAATCTTCAATAGATGGAACTTGAGAATTCTCTTCATGACTATATTTCCTTGGAGGCTCATACAATATTCACCTTGAATTTTTTCTTTGCTAATATACAACCCAACTTGATCTTCCACTTGGAAATCATTATCAACTTGATACTTGTCATGCCTTGCTTTGTACTTTTCTTTGCTTTCCTCAAGCTTCTCTTGTACTCCTTGATTCACTAGGTGAATTTTTTCAATGAAGTGCTTGGCTTTGTCCACATCACTATGTCCATATATTGAAAAATCCTTACCAAAGATAAAATACAAAAGAGACTTTGGAAAATAACCCAAACAAGCTTAAAATGGAAATACTTGTGTATATGAGTGCTCAGAGCAACTGTAGCATGCTGGATGTAATGCAACTTATCATTAAAATTTTTAGGATGCTTACCACAATATCCACGAAGGAGATGCACTTTTTTTTTACAATAGGTCATAAATCTGACTCCAAAATTCCCATACAAATGGACTCATCAACAAGCCAAAATAACATCAAATGGAAAAGAAAACATTGTTTCATATAAGTGATTTATTCACAACATCACTTTTACAAAACACTAGTTTTGGGGACACATAACAAGTGAAATAAAAAATAAATTCAATGTTTAATTACACAAGTAGTCCAACCATTTCTTTCCCAACCAGGATGGGGAGTTTTATTTTTGAATTTCACTTTCTTCTGGAGTTGCTTCAGAGATGGGTATGGTGTACCTCGCATGTTCTTCTGCCTTCTCTTTCTCAGGTGATTTCATGACTTGCTTGTCCTTCTTTGGCTGAATATGTGGATGAAAATTCCAAAATTTCTCGATCCAATGCCCACTTATATTATAATGAGTACAAAAGTTCCTGAGAGCATTTCTTGGCAAAAATGTCTTTGGACTTGGAAGATAATCTTCCTTCTTGGTCTCGTTTCAAATTGGCATATTCATTTTCTTGACTAATGCTTTCCTTTTTTGGCACTTGGCTACCCAATGACTAGGTGCATGACAAAAAGTGCAAGGAAACACACTCCACAACATTTTATTCAAATCATCATGTTGTTTATAGTCATAGAAATCCTTTGAATAATCAAGACATTTATACATTTTATGATTGTCCTTTGGATTATGAGTCTTGTGAGGAGAACTTGATTGGCGAGGAGAAATTGACTTGGTTCTTTGTTTGAAATGCTCATCTCTATTTGGAGATGTTTTTCGTAGTTATTTGTTTGAAATGCTCATCTCTATTTGGAGATGTTTTTCGACCAACGTCATAATCATGATATGATATTCCTTCAACTTGCAGGAGTTATTTCTTCGTGAATTTCATCCTTGAAGAATTCCTTGACTTTGCAATTTTGGAGCTTTCTCCAACTTCTTCTTGAACATAACCCAATCCTTCATGCCGAGGTTGTGGTCTCACCTAAATGGGATTAACGATTTCATGACTATGAATTCCTAGACCCTTACCATTGTATCCCATTTTGGTCAACAATTTCATACCAATACCCTTGGTATGTTTCTCGAATGAATCAAAAAAATCATTATCATTATTAAGAGAAAATTGAACATGAAGTATATTTTACCTCCTATTCTGCTTGTGACTCTTGGTCCTCTTCCTGAAGATTTGAAATATCCTCCCTTTTCTCTTTTGTAGATGAAGCGGTAGATGAATATTCAAGAAAACCGCTCTTGTGATTTAATGTATAATAATTGTTCTTCATCTAAAAAAGGGTACAAAAATCAATCATCCCATGACCACAAACTTGTAGAGTGTTGGGGGAAGCTTTGGTAGTTGAACATTCCCTAGTTTTCTCTTCAAAGGCATTCTGCAACATCAGGCACAACTTCTTCTTCTCATCCTCTGCTTCTTTGAGCAATCTTCTTAGTTCCATGTTCTCCACTTGAAGAGAAGAATTCATTTCTTCTAGTTCTAGGAGCCTTGAATGTTGCAAACTTTCACCCATGCTTGCAATCTGGCCAGAACCTGCTCTAATACTAGTGATATGAAAATGGATTGTCCTTTGACACTTTGCATGTGTTGATAAATTTGGGTCTTCAAACGGTTACTTAGATTGTAACTTATTCAAAGTTGACAAGTTAAGTTTTTAAATGATGGTAAAGATGAAACAAAATCATATGAAACCCAATCATGATGAAAAGGAATAAGAGAAAAATGAAGTGATAACATAGTTCATCTAGTGTAGACTATGTCTCTGGGCCCTACACTAATGGCTAGGCCTCTCTATTGATCACAACAACAGAAAGAGTACATTACAAATATTTGACTCATAGAATAAACCTCCCTCTAGAGTGGCTATGTTTCTCCTTCAAAGAAATGTTCTCCTTCATAGAACTCTCACTCACAAGTTTACTCAACAACAAAGAAATGATGGTGTCAAAATAAAAGGACTCTCTCACTGAATGTGGCAATAGGTCCTTGTATTCATTCTAATATTAGGAATAAAATTCTAATTACTTCATAATGAAGTGTTGAAATGACATTTTCCCACAATCAAACTAAAAATAGACTGAAATTGATTATTCTAATGAAGAAACAAATGTTGCAGATGTGTCTGCAAGGCTCGAAAACCCATGTCTAGACTCTTTTTGTGCTAAGAAATGTTGTGAAACCAGCTCCAAAAAGAGAAGAAAAGAGATATCAACGTCTTAGAAATAAGCCACTTCGAGGGGGCAACCTCCAATACATTACATGAATGAACAATTCTTGGATGATTCAAATTACAAAACCTCCTTTCTATATATAGGAGTCCATGGGGCCACAATGTAATCCTAGTGGGGCCACAATGTAATCCTAGCCGACCTAACAATAATAATTTAAGGGCACAATAATAACAATATGGAGGTTACAAGGGTACAATAATAACAATAAGAAGGTTACACTAACAACAATAAGGGACTATACTAGTAATATAGGGACCTAACATGCCCCTCTCCTTCAAAAAAGTGTTGTCCTCAACGCTTGAGTAGCTCTGGGTGCTTCTGTATATAATTCTCATCCTCCCATGTAGAATCTTCAGTGGGTAAGTTCTTCCACTTGATGAGATACTCTGAAATTGATCGATTCCGTAGTTGTCGAGTTCTTGTTTCCATGACCGCTTCTGGTTCCAATATGATTTTTCCTTCCTCATCAAGTTCTGGCAATATTGTTTGAAATGGAAGATTTTCACCTATAACCTTCTTTAAGCATGAAACATGGAAAACTGGATGTACTCGCGAAGAAGCAGGAAGCTCCAATTTGTATGCCATAGTACCAATCTTTTGCAGCACCTTGTAAGGACCATAGTACTTTGGCGATAATTTATTATCCTTCTTTGCTTGCTTGAGGGACATTTGTTTGTATGGTTGTAGCCGTAAAAATACCCAATCTCCTACATCAAAACTTCTCTCGCTACGATGTTGATCTGCCTGTTGTTTCATTCGATTTTGTGCCAAATTCAGGTTATCCTTTAAGAGTTGAAGAACTTCTTGCTGATGCTCGATGTGATCTTCCACTGCTTGAACCTTCGAATTTTCCCTTAAAGATGATGTGATGGATGGTGGATGATATACATAAAGTGCCATAAATGGGGTCATTTTTGCTGCAGTATGGAAGGAAGTGTTATACCACCATTCAGCAAGAGGTAACCACTTGACCCATTGTGTTTTTTATCAGATACAAAACAACGAAGATATCCTTCCAAACATTTATTTATGATCTCAGTTTGACCATCAGATTGAGGATGATAAGATGAGCTATGAGCTAATTGAGTACCCAAACAAGAAAATAACTCCGTCCAAAAATTTCCAGTAAAAATGGGATCTCTGTCGCTCACAATAACCCTTGGGTTTTCATGTAGCTTTTGAATTGTGTCCATAAATGTAGTAGCAACTGTACTTGCTTTAAATGGATGAGATAATGCACAAAAGTGTGCATACTTGGTAAGTCTATCGACTACCACCATGATGACACTCTTTCCTTCGGACTTAGGTAAACCTGTGATAAAATCCATTGAAATCTCCTCCCAACGTTGACTTGGAATGGATAAAGGTTGTAGAAGACCCAAGGTCTTAATTGTCTCAACTTTATTCTGCTGGCAAACCAAACATTCCGCCACAAAATTTTGAATATCAGATTTAAGGCCATCCCAAAAAAATTCTTTCTTCACCATGTGGTAAGTTTTTAAAAATCCTGAGTGTCCTCCTAAAGGAGAAGTGTGCAATTCCAGAAGAATCTTTTGTTTTAGTTGGGAATTCTTACAAAGATATAATCGATCTTTGTACCATAAGGAATCATTTTTCCAACTAAATGTATCAGATGTACTAGGATCTTGCTGCAACTTTTGAATGAGTGTCCATACATCTTTGTCCTTCTTCCATTAATCTCTTGCTTCAGTTTTCCAATCTGGTTGGATAATAGAAATGGCACAAAGCAATGCTTCCACCTCTTCATTCTTTCTTGAGAGTGCATCTGCAACAACATTAAGCTTTCCTTTTTTTTAGATTATTTCAAAGTCATAACCCAACATCTTTGTGACCCATTTTTGTTGCTCTTCCGAAGATAGTCTTTGTTCCAAAAAGTGTTTAAGACTATCATGATCATTTTTTACCTTGAAGTGTCTTCCCATTAGATAAGTTCTCCATTTATTTAGTGCATGCAGTATTGCTAACATTTCCTTCTCATAAATAGGTTTCTGTAAATAATTTCCTTTGATTGGACTACTTTCAAAAGCAATGGGTCTTCCTTCTTGCATTAAAACAACATCAATTCCATTTCCTGAGGCATCACATTCCATAATAAAGGTTTTTGTGAAGTCTGGTGTAGCTAAGACTGGTGCTAGGAACGTTGCCTCTTTAAGATGTTCAAAGGCCTTAGTTGCTTTAGGAGTCCATGAAAATGCATCTTTCTTCAATAATGTTGTTAGAGGTGCTGCTATTCTCCCATAATTATTAACAAACTTTCAATAATACCCTGTTAACCCGAGAAATCCTTGCAAATCGTTTATGGTTGTGGGGACTCTCCATTCCTTAATGGCTTTAATTTTGTTAGGGTCTACTTTAACACCCTCGTGAGATACAATATGACCCAGATATTCCACCTCTTGTACTCCAAAGAAACATTTGGATGTTTTTGCATATAATTGTTTCTCCTGCAATAGTTTGAGCACCCTGTCAACATGTTGAACATGATCTTTCCAAGACCTGCTGTAGATTAGTATATCATCAAAAAATACTAGCACAAATTTTCTAAGGAAGGGTTTGAAAATGGAATTCATCAACCCTTGAAATTTAGAAGGTGCATTGGTAAGGCCAAAAGGCATGACAAAAAATTCATAATGACCCTCATGAGTTCGAAATGCTGTTTTCGGAATGTCTTCAGTCTTCATTATAATTTGATGATACCCTAAACAAAGACCCAATTTGGTAAAATAAATTGCTCCATGCAATTCATCCAATAATTCATCAATCATAGGAATGGAAAAGTTATCTTTAATGGTGAGCTTATTGAGCTCCCTATAATCTGGAAACATGCACCATGATCCATCCATCTTGTGTACCAATACTACAGGAGTAGAGAAAGAACTTTGACTAGGTTGAATTATACCTGCCTCTAACATTTCTGCAATCATACGTTTAATTTCGCTCTTTTGGACATAAGGATATCTATAAGGCCTAATGTTTGGAGGAACACTTCCTTGAATAAAATGAATAGCATGATCATGATCACGAATATGTGGGAGTCCTTTTGGAGTTTCAAAAACCTTGGAATGATTGTCCAAGACTTTTTGGAGATCTGCAGAAATAGATGATTTTGATGTTGGAACTTCTAGTGAGCATAATAGTGCAATTATGCCTCGTTTTTCTTTCTTTAGAAGAATTTTCATGACATTAGAGCTTATTATCTTTCCCAGCTTCCCTGCAATACTCTGTAATTCGACTTCCTTTCCTTCTGAAAAAAAATTCAAGAAAAGTTCTTGAAAATTAAAAGCTACCGTCCCCAAAGATTGTAACCATTGTACTCCTAGTAAAACATCAGCACCTCCCATAGGAATGGAAAGCATTGGACTAGTCAATACATATTCCCCCATGGTTAGCTTGATATTATGGCATTTTCCAGAGCAATTTATAGTTCCTCCATTTGCAACCATCACTTGACATTCTGGTGCTGGGTATAGGAAACAATTTAATTCCTTGGCTGCCTTACAATGAATAAAATTATGGGTGCTACCTGAATCAATCAACACTATTACCTTTTTCTTCTTGATATGTCCTTCTATCTTGAGAGTTTGAGGAGTGGTAATTCCTGCCAGTGCATTACACGATATGGTCGGATTCATTTCTTCCTCTTCTAGGGCTGGTTCCTGGTGTATATCCTCTTCTTGTTCATTTTCTTCTTCCTCTTCACAGTCTATGTAAAATAATTTCTTCTCAGCACACTTATGACCTTTAGTGTATTTGCTATCACAACTGTAGCAAAGCCCTTTTGCTCTTTTTTTCTTCCAATTGTTGTGGTGTCAACCTTGTAGGTTGTGGAAATCGAGGAGTAGCAACACTTCCCTCTTTATAGAAGTGAGTGGTAGGCTTCCTTGTCGCCATAATTTTACATTCAATTTTTCTTGCCAACCTGAATGCCTTCTCCAATGAATCAGGTTCCAAAACGTGAACTTCATGTTGGATGTTATCCTTTAAAGTGCCTATGAAGAGATCAATCATGTGTTCCTCTGGAATATCGGTTACCCTTATATTCAATTTTTGGAAGTCCTCAATGTGCTGCCCCACTAAACCCTTTTGTTTGAGATTTATCAATTGGCTAAAGAAGGTGTTGCTCTTTGTATCCTCATAATGTGCTATCATTTCCTCCGTAAAAATTGACCAAGTGACAATTTTTTTGACGGGAGCAAAGCCATTGATGCCATACAAATGTATTTTGTTCTAAATGTAAAGTTGCAATGCGTACCTTTTGTGTGTTTTGTACGTTATGGAGATCAAAATATTGCTCCATCTGTAGTATCCATGTTACAGGATCCTTTCCATCAAACTTCCTCATATCCATTTTTGGAATATGGTGGTTCTTCCCGCTAACATTAGAGTTTATGAAGTCATGATTAACATTTATTTTGTTCTCATCATGAGTTTCCTCTACTATATTTTCACCATTAGGAAACATTTCTTGTATCAACTTTGTCAAACCTTCCATGTTTTCTTTTAGATCATTCTTCATGTTTCCCATTTTAGATTCCATGCTAGCTTCCATGCCATCTATCTTATATTCCATGCCATTATTCAAACCATCCATCTTAGATTCCACACCTTTCTTCAAAACTTCCATCTTAGTTTCCCGCCTTTCTTCAACTTCCATGTCATTTTTGTTGCTCTTTTGATGCAGAATTTATTCTTTTTCTCTTGTAATTTTGATATGTCATGTTGCCATTCTTCGTCTTCATGAGTCATAGTAGAGCTTTCTAAAGGCTTAATGGGTGTTGAATTCTTTTTAGGGGCCATTTTAAAATCCAATACTGATATCTATTCTACAATATGCCCTTGGAATCAATTCAATTTGATTCTTCAACAAGACTTATGCAATTCAGAAAAACAATACACACCTTTTACTTTCTTTGGAGGAGCTCGATATTGAAATTGAATTATCTATATAATTGTGGATCATAAATATCTAAAATTCAGCCCTTTGGTAGCCCTCTGAAGCTTCTTTCAAATTCCACAGGTCTGATCTGATTTGGATTCTTCAAGGAAAAGCTATGTCCAATCTCCCACAATGACCCAATTTTGGACTGGTTCAGTAGAGAGAACTTGTACGACTTGAAACGTGTCACTATTTCCTCCTTTGGATCTGAAATTGATATGCCAAAAACAACATTCCGTGCACTTGTGGCCACGTTTTACAGCATTCCAATTCGATGCTCAGAGAGAGAGCTATGAATATTTTCCCACGATCACCTCTTTGAGATGAAATTCAGAAGCCTCAAAAAGCCCTAACTTCCACAGAACATATATTCAAAAATCTTATGAACCAATATCTGAAATATTTTGAAGATGTTCCTCAGGATTGTGGCTTCGCACTATAAAAATTTCAGCTTCTGAACGTTCGTAGAAAAAAATTTATTACGATAATACCACGATGACCTGTTTAGGTTAAATTTAGGAGCTTGAAAAATGACATAACTTTCACAGATCATATCTCCAAAAATATTGCGAACCAAGCTCTAAATTTTTTTTACGATGTTCCTTAGGATTTTGGCTTCGCACTCTAAAATTTTTAGATTCTGACCCTTCGTAGAAAAAAAGTTATAGCGAAAATGCCACGCTGACCTGTTTGGAGCAGCGAAACCCTAGAATCTCAAAGCCTACGATACCAAATGTTGTGAAACCGGCTCCAAAAAGAGAAGAAAAGAGATATCAATGCCTTAGAAATAAGCCACTTCGAGGGGGAAACCTCCAATACATTACATGAATGAAAAATTCTTGGATGATTCAAATTACAAAACCTCCTTTCTATATATAGGAGTCCATGAGGCCGTAATGTAATCTTAGTGGGGCCACAATGTAATCCTAGCCGACCTAACAATAATAATTTAAGGGCACAATAATAACAATATGGGGGTTACAAGGGTACAATAATAACAATAAGGGGGTTACACTAACAACAATAAGGGACGATACTAGTAATATAGGGACCTAACAAGAAATGTCTCCATATGGCCTTAAAAGAGTCTTTGCCTGCAACAAAAAAGGATTGGACTCTGCAAATTTTCCATCATACAATGCTAAAATCATAAAAATAATGTTTCCATTATGTTCAGAACACCCGAAAACGCCTGTGTAGTCTCTTCTTGGGATCAAAAAGACTAAAAAATGACCAATTTAGGCCTCCTCGAACATTTATTTGCTATTTGTCCTACAAATTGGTTGTACTGGCTAGCCAGACAACAAAATCGTCCTTTGGTGTATCCGTAATGTGACAATTTCGTGTGGGTGCTGCATAAATTAAACTGAAAAAGGTGCAAATTGTCGCCAGTTTAAAAAAACCTCCACACCCAAAAAATCTGCCTTTTTTTGGTCACATGGTGGTCATTTGTCTGTGCCCTGGCGCCATGAGTCGACCCCTTTGTCATTGCCTTCGGGTGGTGGTCATGTTGTAACAATGGGACAAAGGGTTGGGCTAACCGCTCACCCCCCTCCGCCTTCGTCGTCGGCATATGGGTTATCACAAGACCTGGGGCCAGGGCTTAATTTCCCCGCTCCACACTGTGTTGAGACATGGTCCCCTTCACGTGAGAAGACCGAGGTTGGGGCCATGTGTCCTGCCCCCTCCGCCAACCATATAACCATTCCATTTTAAATATAAAACTGCCAACTATAATTAAGAAGAAACATACATAACTTGATGACTCAGCGGTCGGTTTGCAATTGATAGGTCGTGGGGTTAATCCAGTAGATGTCGATTGACCCACTCACCCAATTTTGGCACAAATCTTGGAGGCCACATGGAGCCTCCTCATTGGTGCACCCAAAAACACATTAACCAATCACAACTTGCCAAATTTCCATGTATGACCATGCCACATGTTAGCACATGATTGGTCCACCTATCGATCGTATGACCCAATCAATTGATGACATCACCACCACGTCACCTGTACGACCTGCCTAGTCAGCAACCTAGTCATCTATCCAAGTTTACTTTTTAGTTGTTTGCCAAAAACTTCAGAATGCTATAACTTTCACATACGATGTCGTATTGAGGTGATTCAAGCGTCGTTGGAATCATAACGATGAGATATATGATTTCACACTAGTTTTGAGCAATTTCAAGAAATTTTATTTTGAGCATAATTTTGATCCCCTAGATCATTTCTTGTACATGATTACCAAATGAAATTGATGTAGGAATCCCATCCACTGGAAATGTCTAGCTTATTGTAGCTTGGTTTACGATTGTAAATACTGCAAAAGTTGATGGTTAGTATGAATAATGGTTTACTTACCCATCAAATAGTTCTTCCATTTCTTCACGCTTTGTACCAAAATATACAACTCTTTATCATAAGTTGGATAGTTAATTACTATATTGGTAAAGGTTTCAAAATGATAACAAATAGTCTTACCATGCTGCATCAAAAATTCTCCCATGGCATAATCACTCGCATTAGTTTGAGTCTAAAATGGCTGATTAAGATCTGTAAGTGCTAGAACTGGTGCTGTACTGATTTTCTCTTTATCGAAGGATTTATGCTGCTTTCTTCCCCACTGAAAGGCCCATTTCACACTTTTCAAAGCATGTAATGGTGCTCTAATGAGTGAGAATTTAGCTATAAATTTTCTCCAATATTGGGCTATTCCCAAAAAACTCCTTACTTCTGTTACATTTTTGGGTTTAAGCCTATTCATAATGACTTCAACTTTTGAGGGATAAATATTCAATTCACCCCCTCCTACAATATGACCCAAATAAACCAAATAGGTTTTCCCAAAATCACACTTATACATCTTTAAATACAATTTATCTTTCTTCAAGACATCTAAAACTTGTTTCACATGCTTGATGTTAACCAAGATAACAACTAGGTTTCATTTGAGTCAATATGGTTAGGTTAGTTAGGGTTTAATAGGGTTTTAAGTCTTTTTATTTTCAAAATAATCACATGTATAAAGGTCTTTTAGTTATTTTGCAAGGTCATTATGAGTTGGTGTGTGTCATCATAAAGGGAAAATCCAAAATTTAATGTCCCTCGAGCTTATCTAGTCATTATTATGAATTTAACACTTTTTCCAACTTTCGTAGCAACTCCAGTTCAAACAGGTCAGGGTTTGCTACGAAAGTTCCTGACACTTCTGTAGCAAATTTCCCTTCCCAACACATATTTCACTATGAAAGTCTGTTTTTCTATTAACGGTAGAGAAAAAATACATAAATTTGAAAAGTGGTATGGTTAGAGGGTATTGGGTCATGATTACCCTTTTTTTGGTCTTTATCCACCATTTGGAAAATGTGTGCACCACATAGATGCTCATTCATTACGTTCCTTTTCCACATTTTTTATATATTTTCTATAAAAAAACCCATTATCATCTCCTTACGAGTTGATTTTGTTGGCTATACAATCGGTCTTGTTGTCTTGTGTTTGGTCTAGCTGTCTTAGGGTAATCCCTGTTAGTGTCAAAAGCTAGTTTGTTGACCATAAAGTATTTTTCAGGTGTCAGGAAGCTACTCACTGCATTTTGGAGCGATGATGGATTGAATGAAGTAGTATAAAGGAGGCTCTGTGGTAAGGCATGAGCCCATGGACATGAGGTTGCTGGAAGAAGACCCCCGCATTCACCCAATAATTTTCCAGTGTAGGGCGTCTTGGTTTCTGTCAAAAATTGCAAGGGTGTCATGGGAAAATTTCAAAAGAATTTTCCATTAACTTTATAGGGACAGGATCTAAATTTGGTGTACTAAATTTTGCAGTGTCCCCTGACACCATTTCTCAAGCCACATATATCCCCAAGTTAGGAGAATTATGGTTCAAGGTGCATAGGTTCAAATTGCAGAATTGTGACGAGTTCCTAAAAGAAGAACACAAAGGCATTGATATGGCTTCAGGAATCCCCAAAACTTGCCTTAAGAGTATTTTTCTAAGTTTCTGATGGTGATCCAGAAATACTTCACTTGTGATTGTAGATTCCACATGGTATATCAATACCATTTCAAATTGTTGTTGCACTTCACAGGTTAACAACCCTTAGATATACCTTTATATTTGTTTAGAATCTTGGTAAAAATGGCTAACAAGGTTCAGGCCAAACCCGATGCTAGTGACACATCAATTTTTCATCATGCTCTTATCAAGTTGCTGGTGGTTGAAGAGTTGAATAGGCTAAAGAGATATTTTCCTACATTTTTGTTTTTAAGTGGTTTTGAATTGGATGCTGCCACCCCTAGAAGAACTCCAAAATCCAAATATAGTACTCGAGGGTAAGATAATAAATCTAAATCAGAGCCTGTAACTGATCATTAGGTAGAGTTGGAGCCTATAGAAGAGCATATAGAACTTGAATTTGAGCATGTGAAGAAGCCTTTGGTAGTAGAGAAAACTTCTACAAGCATCCAAATAAAATCTTATACAAGGAGGGTCACTAGAAGACAAACTGAAGGAATAGATCAGTTGTCATATATCCTAGAGGCTATTGATATTTAAGAAAACCCGATTGTGTAGCTTGTTGAGATCAAGGAGGCAAAAACTCAAAAGAAAAACAAAAGAGCTAGGAAGTTGGATTTTTCTCAAGAATATTCAGGTATTATCTTCAAGCCAAAAAAACCTATCACAAGATCACAACAGCTAAAAGAAAATATGCCTAAGCAACCATTAAAGGAGAAGCTGTCATCAAAAGAAGAGATACTAGAGTTGCCTCCAACAAAAGTAGAACCTATGAAAAAGAGGAAAGGTAAGGAGCTTGTTCAAGAGAAAGGTGAAGTGGATATGTTGCAAGAAAAATTGAGAGATGCTCGGATTGAGGTAATAGAATCAACATTGCTTTTTGAGGAATTGGAGGAGGACATATCAAAGCAACTGGACTTTTACAATGAGGTTGTAGATAAATTTGGAAAGATGTTAAAGAGGACATTACCTCTACACAGAATGATGAAGCATCTATGCAAGAGAAATATATGGTTGCAAGCAGATAGGATAAGGGTGCAAGGTCAAGTCAATTATTTAGAAGCACAAATGCAAATTATACAAGTTGAAATTCAGTGAAGAGGGGCCTCAAATTCATTACCGTAAGTGATGATGCTCCATGAGTATGGTAAGGTCATAATTTTTTTCTTATACTATGGATAATGGTAATATGCATGCTTATATAGCCTTCTAGAAGAATTTTGGAGGCCGAAAAAGATTGAAAATGCAAAATCTCATAAACTAGGCACTTTCGTAGCAACTCTCCATCTTGAAGATAGAAATATGCTACGAAACTGTTGTAGCTTTCCATGGAGGCAAACATCAGTATAAAATTTAGAAATAGGAGGGCTCAATGCATGTATTTAAATCATAAACCTCAGAGAAGACCCTGGAACAATCATAAAAATCAAATAATTTGCAGAAGGGTGATTTTGGCATTTTCTATTGAAGTTTGCTACCAAACTTCCTGTGCTATGTTTTTTTTCCAACGTTATGAAGTTTTAATGATTTTTCAGAAATCAAACAGTAAATGAATGCATAAAACATGAGTCAAAAGTATGCATATCATCATCTTATTTTTCCAGGAGACAACTCATCAAGCCAACTCATTATTCCAGCTCATCATTCCAGCTCAAGCCTATGAGTTCCTAATTCCATTTCATCAACTATATAACACGTCGAAAATTAGTTATGTTCGATAAGGATGACTAGCATAGTCTGTTAGAGTTTTGTTGAAGTTATTAAATGATGATATATTCCTTTTTGTATACAAACTCTACCAAACAGAAAATATCCCTAGAAAATCTCCATGTGATGTAATTTTACTAGAACTAGATCTCTTGGCTAAGGTATCGAGTCTAGCCCAAGTGGCAGACTATTGTAAAGAGGCCTCACTCTATAAATGAGGGATTTTTTTTTTATTTTTTATTTTGAAAGGGTTGATGAATGTTATGAGAGAGCTACTTATGTAAATTTATTTATCAGCTAATACACATTTTGCAACAGACTATCTTACAACCTAAGATTCTCCTTGGCTTATGTGTTTCTATCTCTTCATTTTCTATATTGTTATCAGTTTAATGGTTGTATGATTACTTGGAATTCATGATTAAATGCTCCAATTTCCTTCATATGTTGTGTTTTCCATAAAAGTTTATGTTTAAGCCAATTTTCCTCGGCTTCCATGAATACAGTTGTTGAAATTTCCTTAGCTGACTCCATGCCCAATGGTGGCTATCATACACTCTTCCACCTGCAAAAAAACCACATAAAAAATAGTACAAAGTTAGCCATCTATAAATTGAATTTCAGCTAGAATATTTCACTATTTTCTTTTAGAGAGCCCCCTCTGATTGGAAGGGCTAACTTGCAGTCAAAATTTGGTTGAAATAGTTATGCTAGGTTGACAGTTGACACAACCCAACTTGCTCCAACTTAGTGATAACACTTGACATGCTATTCATGAGTCTTACTAAAAATCATAATATCATCTAAGTAAACTAAGACAAAATCCTCAAGGAATGGTCTCAACACATCATTCATAACTCTCATGAATGTTATAGGTGCATTGCAAAGCCCAAATGGCATAACTAACCATTCAAACAAACCTAGTTTTGTCTTGAAAGAAATTTTCCAAATATCATCTTCATCAATCCTTATATGATGATAACTGCTTCTCAAATCTAACTTAATGAAGTAAACAACATCCTTTAACTGATCTATAAAATCGTCAATGCGTGGAAGAGGATAACGATTCTTAACCGTGATTTTTTTCAAAGCTCTAAAATCCACACACATGCACCATGTACCATCCTTATTTGAAACCAAGGCAATATGATACCCACAAGGAGATGTGCTAGGCTTGACGACCCCTTTGTAAAGCGACTCTTAAATTTTCTTCTTAATCTCTGCATTCTCCAAAACTAACATTCTATACATGCCAATGTTTGGAAGTGGTGAATCCTATTGCAAATGAATCTCATGTTGGATTCTTCTTTTAGGAGGAAACCCTTGAAGTTCCTGAAACATATTATCATAAGTATTAAAAACTTCAACCAAATCATGCTAGAGTTTTGAATCACATCCTTGGAAAGATTCAGATTCAACAATGTCTTTAGCTTTAATCATCAACAATACAAAATTCTTACTAGCATTTACAGGCCTTTTCATCTAACCAACACTTACAAAAGATAAATTCATCTTCTTGCGATGCGCTCTAACAATATACTCAACTTCATCTTAAAAAATATGATATTTGTTCTCATGATGATAGAATATGGCTTTCGTTCATACAAGTATGGACTCCCTAAAACAATTTAGCATATGTCAAGTGGTACAACATGAAGCTCTAACTTATCTATAAATTTTGCAGTGATGGCAAATTTGAGTTTACATTTTCTTTTCACTTTCAATTTGGCATCATCACATACCCAAACCAAAGGGTAAGTTTTAGGATATGGCGTAGATTATTAGTTTAGTTTCTTGGCAATTTCTTCAGAGATAATATTTCCTTGGATCCACTATCAAATAATGTATAAACTTTGGTATGTTTTGTAATGACCCTGATATGGAAAATATCAATTCTTTCTTTATCATTTTGAGACTCAATAGGATTAATAGAAGAACTAGTACTTGCATTATAATCTTTACCTCAAATTCCCATGGCTATGATTTTGTATTCATCACCTGAAACAAATCCTAGATCTTGTTGAGTTGTTGCAGTAGTATTTTGTTCCCCTTGTTTTTGAACTTCTTTGGTCTCATTTCTGGATGTAATTTCTAACAATGGCCTTCATCATGGCCTTCTTTTGAACAATTTTTACATGTAAGTTTCTCTACCTCTTTTTTGACTGTAGCTTTATTTTTTCCTTTGCATTTAAACTTCCCCTTTCCTTTGTCTCTATATTTGGATGGTTTTTTGCTAGTCTCTTGAGGAACATTCTTTCGTCTTGCTTCTAAATGAGTTAACTGAACACATACTTCATCTAGATTGGTGTGATAAAACATAAGTATAGAATGTCTCAAATAACTATGTAATCCACCTATGTATTTAAGGAGAGTGTCTTGTGAAGACAAAGCAACGCCCAAGATTAAAGTTATTCTTCTAAATTTTTGTGTGTAACTTTGAACACTTTGACCTTTAGCTTGTCTAAAAATTTTCCAATCCATAATTTATTTTTGATATAAGCTAGTGGATAAATTTTCCTTCTTAATACAACTACAAAATAATTCTAAGAAGAAATAATTTTACCACTTTTCTTCAAATATTCTTGAGTTCTAGCCTCCCACCAATTGAGACCTATACTTTCCAAACGAAGAGAAGCAAGTTGGATCTTTGTAAAATCATCATTAATTCTTTGAATCCTGAAATAAACTTCAATTTTATGAACCCAATTATCCAAATTTTCAGCATTTACTTCTCCATTGTACATAGAAAATTCAAACTTGACATCAAGCTTAACCAAAGGAGACTTAGCATGTCCTTTTGGAGATATAGGAGGAGTATGTCTAAGTGTTGAAGGAGGTGGTGGAGGGAATAGAGGCTTTCTCCCATCACCACCACAACCTTTGGATGGGTTGAACTCTCTCCTTGCAACCTTTTTGTCATTTCATTGTACAATGCTTTTACCATGTTAGAAATTTCATACAAATTCTTTTTGAAAGCTATATCACCCCTAAACATCAACTCTTATCCTTCTTCATTGTCCATGACTCGTCGAGTTTTTGGAGATTGTGACCTTATTGAACGAATTTTAGGATTTCATTCTTCAATCACTCCTCCTCTCTTCAATTTAGACCTTGTTAAAATTCAAAAACACTTGCAAAAATAGTCAAACCTTCAAAACAACCATGCTCTAATACCAAACTGATATGAAATTATAAACTTGAAGGTTTCTTGAAAAAGCTTGCAATTTTGTTTATGTCTTGTGGGAAATGGATCAAAATTACAAAACAACATAAACTTAGTGATTTTATTTAAGATTTACATATATAACTAGAAAAAAATAGACAACATGCAACATCACAAAAAAACAATTTGAGGATGGAGTTCACCCCTCCTGGGCTATGTCTCAGGGTCAAACTTCCAATGTTGGCCCTTTATATGATATAATCAAAATGTAAATTAAATCAACACACAATTCTCAAGTCACAAAAATAATGCTACCATTCTGTTCGGAACACCCAAAAACCCCTGTGTAGGTTCTTGGGATCAAAAAGGTTGAAAAATGACCAATTTAAGCCTCCTTCTCCATCTCTGGTATATGTCCTTCAAATTCACAAAAATTTCAAACGAGGCAACGAATTCCTCCCTTGGAGTATTCGTTAGGCGAAAATTTTGGGTGGGCATGGCGCTAATTTCGCCACAAATAGTGCAAAATGTAGGATCGTTAGTTGGCCACCCGCGCCCAAAATCCTCCCTTTTCTTTAGTCATACAACAACAATATGGCAAGGGGTGCGGGACAAAGGAAATGAAGTCACTGGCTCCATCGCACCTGGTTATGTGGAGGGCTATATGGCCGCGGTATGGGTGAAATGCAATGAATTATATGCCTCAAGCCCCTCCATTTATTCCTCCACTATTACATTGGTGCTGATATGACCCGTGGTTGGGGGCCACTCCCCGTCCCATCTGTCATAGCGTTCGGTCACCACTTGCCCATATAACCCAAGGTTGGGGCCATGTACCCAATCCCTCCCGCAAAAACCAAAGTCACTCCACTTTACATATATTTTCGCCAACCATATTTAATAAGAAACATTGGTGGCTTAACAGTTCAACGATCGGTTGTTGAATGTGAGGTCATGGGTTAGATTCTAGCATAGGCCTGTCAGTTGAACCATTCAAAATTTGCATGAATCTTGAGGGCCACATGGTGCCTCCTGATTGGTCCACCAAAAAACTCACTAACCAATCACAACTCACCAAATCGCCTTGTACGAACATGCCATGTGTCAGCATGGGGTTGGCCTATATTGCACATCATACTGCCAAGTTAGCTACTAACGTCATCGTACGACCTACCCAGTCAACCCTGCAAGTTGAATTTTTGGCTACTTGCCAAAAATTCTAGAATGTGATAAATTTCACATAATTTACGTCATATTGAGGCGATTTAGGCATTGTTGGAATAAAAATGATGAGATCTACGATTTGGCATTGGTTTTGGAATATTTTGAGCACTTTTATTTTTTAGCATATTTTTATCCCCTGGATCACTTCCAGAGAAAAGCAAGAATTACAATGAATGCATGAAAAAAATGAACGAAATGTTACAAATATAAAAGGCATAGTAAATACAGATTAATGAGAAAAGCCAACGTAATCATAACCATTTGTTAGTTTCCAAATATGATGTCGACCATGTGAATATGCCACATGGCATGTGCTAAACGACCGGTTTGAAGCAACATGTAATGATGTGAAAATGTCGCCATGGTAGGAGAAATTGGACTGAAAGGAACTTGCAACAATTTGATCTGGGAGGGGATGTTCCTAGATAAAAAGTGTGGGTAGTAGTCGTACTTAAGTTTCAGGAAGACATGCATCTGGGGTTTCGATACTTATTTTAAGGGAAATTCGCTTGACAGTTAAGTATGGAAACAAATTTCCCATGTGAATATTCCATATGGCATGTGCGAGGTGGTGGGTTTGAAGTTGCATGTGATAATGTGGCAATGCCGCCATCCTGGGAGAAACTATACTAGAAGGAACTTGTGAATTATTTCGGAAGAAAGTATCTAGGGGACGTCAGTCGGGATGACATGCATTATGAGGTGAGTTGGGGGAAACTAGACTTAAACGAAATTGCAAAATATTTGAAAAAAAAATATGCGGGGAATATTAGCCGAGATGATGTGCATGCCGAGGTTAGGTGAGTGTGGTGCACCAATGAGTGAAGGAGATAAACGAGAGAAGTTTAGTGAGTGAGAACAATTCCATCTTGGAGAAGATGTTCTAGGATGAAACTCGCGGGAACACCTGTACCAAAGTTGGGGAGAGCTGCATTCGGGGTTTCAAGGCATTTTATTAGGGATTGGTGTAATGGTTAAGTATGGAAATATATTCTCGACTAGGAATTAGCAGGGATGATGAGGATGATGAGGTCAAGTAAGTGTCGTCCAACAATGCCTTGGAGAGAGACACATGATAAATTTAGTCAATGGAAAAATTCGATCTCAGAGGAGAGATTCTCGAATGAAATTCACGGGAACATGCATACCTAAGTTATGGGGAGACTTGGATCTGAGGTTCCGATACTTATTTTATCGATGATTGGCACAACAGGTAATAATGAAGATATATTCCCAACAAGGAAAGGCAATAATTGACTTCAAGAGATTTTTTGGAAGTAGTGTTATTGTATTTAGACAGTCTTACGATTACAATATGAACAAACAATCAATTACCTTGTGAAACCTTGAGACGAAACAATGATCCTCGTATCCTACACTTGAGGCTATAATGGCTTGGAGGCGATCGTTTGTGGGTTGTGGTTTACACACACAATGTAAGCAAATACACTCATAAAAGTCCTTAGAAAAGTAATTGTCATTAACTATGCAAATACTTTCAAAAGCAACAAAAGTATTCAAAATTATAACAATGCAAAAAAATAGAGCCATAAAAGTCCTAAATTTTTTATCATTAAGTCTCCAAATTCTTTTCGAAGCAACAAACATATTCACATTTCTAAATTGCAATTTTATTTTATTTTATTTATTTAATTTGATTTGATTTAATTTAATTTATTATTATTATTATTATTATTTCAGGACCTCTTTCTCTATTATATAGATGTTTTCCAGAGTCTTGTCATTCTTATCCTCCCATAGAGAAATAATCTTGTTGATGGAATATGTGTTGGAAGAAATTCTCAAATATAAGATTTTGTTTAGAGTTCGAGAGGCTTTTAGTGTCCTGAGAATGAATGTTTGGGTATATTGTTTCAAAATAACTATGCAATTCAAACATGCAATGGATAAATAAAGGGATGGAACTCTCCATTAGGATAGAAAAACATTGTACATTATATACTTCCATAATCGATTGCAAAAAAGGGAAATATATGTATCTGAACAAGGAAAAAAGTAGAAAACTAGTACATATTTTTAAGCCCTCACAAGCTAGTTGGACAAATTATGTTTTAGGTTACCCACAAGAACAAAAGTAGCAGTGAATCAATTTACTGTGATTACTTCTCAAAATTCATATAGATGAAATAGTAAAAATTAAGCTCAGTTCGAAAAGGAAAAACCAATGCAGATATAAAATGTGCTTATCATTTGTCAGGAAAAACATTAGAGGGCAGTCGAGTTTCTCTAAGTTCTTTTTTCTTTATATTTGATATATCCCTTAAATATGTGATCTATCATTGACATCTATCTCTCAATTTTCATTAATACTAATTTTCGGATCTTTGTTAACAAGGAATATATATTTTATCAACATCTTGGAACATTTACATACAATGTTCATTAACCTTTAGAGCACTCCTTAAAAAAACACATTAAGCTCAAGTTAAAGATAAGTTCATCATTTTACATGGATGCTCACAATGCATATGGAGAAAATAATTTCATTATATTTACAATCGTATGAAAATAATATTTGTGTACTCAACAAATCATGTACAAAACAAAACACAAATCTTTCATGCTTGTCATTAGAAAGATTCAAGGTAGCGGGTATCAAAATTTTAAAAGCGCAACATGTTTTCATGCACAAATTCTAATTATAAAATCCAAAAGAAATCAAATTAGGAGATCATATGTCAGGTTCAAAAAAAGACCCATATGATATTGATGAGTACAAAGATTAGATTGTGAAGTTTTATGATTTCTTGTTAATGAGTGATAGGGGAAAAAATTACTTATATATGTGCATGATTGTTTTACTAATTACAAGGATGTTATAAGCAATGAATATATCAAATTCGTTATTTCAAGAGCATCATGTTCATTTTGTCCTAGGCGAAGTAAAGTCAACCAGTAAATTGACAATCATCAATATGTCAACGAACACTACTTGTTATAAGTTTAGTTTTCCCTGTATTGATCATAATTGCAAATTTTATTCCAACTAAACAATGTTAGCACTTATTTTTCTGGACAAATAGGTAGTGTCTTGTATTTGTGAAGCATATTCAAGTAACCGATTATTAATTCTTCCAATAGAGCAAGACATGTTTTTTACTGTTTAGACATATCTAAGCAACTAACCAAGTATGCAAATTTGTGCAATAATATTTAGCTACCATGAAACATTATAGCACAAATATTTGAAATCTCGAAGAAACCTATAAATAGAGACCATATATATAAATTATTTGTAATATTCAGTACCTTAGTAACATTTAGATGCGGAAGCAATTGTATATTTACATTTATTACTAGAATTCACAATATCTTTGAGAGAAAGCTCTTATTTGAAATATACAAATCGACCAGACCATGAATGCTCATTAGCCCACTAAGAAAATAGAGCATATATTCCTCGCACAAGTTTCTATGTACAATGGAGAATAACATGTAATTCTAGATCATATGTACCTTCATGTAGTTTAAAAAATACTTTAGATTCTATGGTTTACTAGTTTTAAAAGTGCAAGGGAAAAAATTGTGATAGAATTTATGGCAGCGCAGTGTTGTTAACAAGTGGAGCCTATAATGAGGAATATCTCAATCCACAATTTTATATATTAGCAATGGGATATCCTCTAGTGTTAAACAAAAAAATAAATTGATTTTTTTTTTTTTTTTTTTAACAACAAAAAGAGAAATAGTTAAAGAGAACACAATTGTTTCAACTGACCTTTAAAATGTTTTTTTCCCCTTTTTACACAGAAGTGGATTTCATTCAGTATATTTAGAAATAAAGAAACACAAACACATATAGTTATTTTTTTGTTTCCTTCTTCTTCTTTTTTTCTTTTGGCATTCAATTGACAAAATTTGTAGGAAATGCAAATTCAATTCAGTAATGCAACATATGATAAAGAAAGAAGTGCGTAGATATAATATGGTATAATAAGAACATTGGAGTTACAATATGTTCTTTATGTATCTCAATTATCATATTGCATATTGTGCTCCTGTTTATTTGTATCCATTCGCACAAGGGAAAAATTTGTGATCAAAAAATAAAATAAAATAAAAAACGAAAGAAGACCTAGTCACTAAAAGTGAATAGGTGGATATTAGTGGTCACCTGCCTATTCCACTTGGACCCCAAACACTGTTTCCTTACAATTTATTTAATTGAGGCACACATTTCTAATTTTGGAATTTTTTCAGGTCTTGAACTTCTGGAGCCATTTTGAGTTCCTAAACAACTTTTTTTATAAGGCAAACGAAGATCATATGCCCAAGTTATGACCCTGGGACGTTGGTGTTTCAACTAATCCTAGCAGGGCCCAAAAAATTTTGGCGTTGCATCTCCTAAGGTTATGTTTTTGGATGTTTAGGGTTTTCCATTGCTTCTCAATAAAAAAAGGGCCTCTTAGCCTCATTGTAACATAGTTGAGAAGGCATTAGTTGTCAAATATTTTCTTAGAGATAGGCTACCATTGCTTAAGCTGGTTTGTTTCTCTTATGTATGTAGATTTTTTTTTCAACAATTGCTATTTATTAATTGAAGTTATATTTCGTTGTATCTCCGTGTTTTGGTTTGATTCTACATTTCATTTTGTTCCTTCACAAATCTGTATAAGTGGTATCACAATGGTCTGTTCTTTATCTATTTTTATATGTGTGTCCCTAACGAGGTCCAGATATAAGGATTTGTGGCTTTAACTGGTCGAACCCTTTCAAGAACAACCTCGTCGACCCCAACGACCAGCCATGGCAGAAGAAAATAAATACAAGAGAGCACACAATCCTTTCAAAATATTGCTTGAAGAAGCCATCGATCGACAAATAAATGAGATGATGGAAAACTTTTTCCCATATCCTTCCACAGGTCTCAATAAGGCGAAGCATATTTATCCAAGGTACATGTTAACTTCGACATTCTTATATTTGAAGTCCAAATAGATGCAAGTGCCCTAGATAGATGGTTAAATTTGATGGAAGGATATTTTTCTGTCCATAATTTTTCCGAGAGGGAAAATATTAATTTTTCACTCCTCAAAGTCACCACCAGTCAAGGACTAGTGGGAAACTTACTTTGGGCAGAGGGACGAGGAGGAACCCTTACTAGTTTTAGTCGCACCTCCTTGGAATTCTTTCTGAGATGCCATCAAGGAAGAATATTACCCGATCAAAAGCTATGAATATAAGTACATAAAGTGGACAACACTACGACAGGGAAGGGACCAAAATGTGTTAGAGTTCACAAACATTTTCTATACCCTACGCACGAAGTTGGGTATCAAGGATTCTGAGTGGCATTTGATACTCTAGTACTGTTTCTATCTGTATAATTACATCCAAGAAGAAATAGATTTCTTAGACATCTCCTCGATTGGCGCAATGTAATTATATGTTGTAAGGATCAAGTAGAAATTTAAACAGAGGAAGTGAGATTTTGGATATGCGAATATGAAGTAGGGAAAAGGAACCTCCAAACTACAGAAGAAAGGATAGAGCCAAGGGGGAGCATCCTAGGACAACCCAATGAAGACAAAATAAAACAATAACACCACAAACATGAAGGACACTAGAAAGTGGTGTGAGTTCCATAACAGCCTCACCCACAACACAAATGAGTGTCATAATAAGCAGTCAAAGGTGACCGAGTTAAAATCTATAAATTCGAACGCATGGTCTAACTCTAAGCCAGAACCTGACAAGGGGAATGACAAGGGGAAGAAAATTATTGATGAAGAACCTAGTGCCACCATTGCCACCACCAAGGTATAAAAGATTGAGCTTGAATATTTAGAGGAGGGGAAACGTCTCTTCCACTCACAGATATGGGTGAAGGGCTCCCCATTGCAGTTCATTATTGATAGTGGGAGAAAAAATAACCTCATCTCAGTAGGGGTCGTTAAGTGGTTGGGTCTGCCAACCAAACTACACCCACAACCATATACCATCTAGTGGCTTCACCATGGACGAGATATCTAAGTAAGCCAACAATGTTGCCTTCCCTACAACATCAAGTCCTTCACGGACGAGGTATTGTGTGACGTTGCGCCTCTTAAAGTCTATGGTGTTTTATTAGGAAAACCATACTTGTGGAAGCGTCGTGTTATGTATGAGTCCAAACTTTGCATTGTTATTATTAATTTGGGTATAAAACTATACTGGATACTGTAGGTAGCCATGCCTACTGCCATTTCCTTGATCTTTGCTAAGCAATGCAGTAAGATCATCTCCTAGACTAGGAAATTTGTTTTCTTTATTATTCACTCTCAAAGTAAGCGGATGATCGTGATCACATCCATGGCCCCTAGAAAGGGTTCCTACGCAAAAAAAAAGCAAGTAGATGAGGTCATGGAAAAATACAAGTACATCTTCTCCTTAGCTACAGGGGTACCTTTGCACTGTCAGGTCGAGAATTTAATTGATATGAATCCTATATAACCTCTACCCAATGGATCGATATAATAGCACTCTCTTATGGAAAATGAATAAATTAAGTGGCTAATCCAAGATTTGCTACAATAAGGGCACATTTGACCAAGTTTCTCACCTTGTGGGAACCCAATTATACTCATACAAAAGAATGATGGGGCCTGGAAACTCTACATTGATTATCAGGCACTAAATAAAATAACTATCAGGAATAGGTATCCAGTCCCATGGATTGATCACCTTCTTTACCAAGTCAAGGGGGCTAAGTAATTTAGTAAGATTGAAGTCTGGTTATCACCAGGTTCCAGTAGAACCCACAAATGTATGGAAGACTGCCTTCAAATCCAAGGAGGGCATTTTTGCATGGTTGTTCATGCCTTTTGGGTTGACAAATTCCCCTGGAAATTTGATGATGATGATGGATGACATATTGTAGATATTCACCAATTCGTTCATGGTTGTATATCTAGAGGACATCATAATCTTTAACAAGAGTTGGTAAGGGTACTTGCAACATATTCGATAGGTCCTTTAGACCCTACGACAACAAAAACTATGTGCCAAATTGGAGAAATGTGCCTTTGGCATGAAACATGTCTAATATCTAGGTTATATAATTGATGATCATTTGTGCATGTGTATTTTCCTAATATCCTAGTCATTCGGGATTGGCTAGCCCTAATCACTTTAAAAGAGCTTCACATCTTTTTATGCCTTTCCAATTTCTATCAAGGTTCGTGTTGGGATTCTCTCATATCACTTGACCTTTGAGTAAAGTTACCAATAGCACAGTGAAAAAAAAAAAATTCTGGTCCGAGTCCCAACATAAGGCGTTTGTTGAGCTAAAGCACTGCCTTTTCTTTACACCAGTACTCACATTTACATACCTGCAACAACCATTGTAAATTGAGGCATATGCCTCTAACTATGTTATTGGTTTAGTTCTCACCCACCAAGGGCATCTGATAGCCTATCATAGTGAGACACTCTCTGATACAATTTAGAAATACCTCACCTATGATAAAGAGATGTATCCCATCATGCAGGCTTTCCGACAATGGAAAAATTATATTCTAGGGAAGGAGATGATCATCAGCATATATCACCGATCTCTTTCATTTATATAGACACAAAGAAAGTTGAAAATGACCACCATCAGAAATGGTCCACATATCTGCAACAATTTCATCTGAATAGTAAGTATAGGAAGAGAAATGCCAATTATGTTGCATATTGCCTTAGTCAGCCACTGGTTGTGGTATTGATCGTTGTTCTCGAGTCTTGTGGGTATGCAAATTTTGGATGGCCGCAACTTTACAAAAATGATCCAGCATTCACCACCACATACTATATACTGATGGATGGAAAGCAAGTTCCAAACTTTCACCTCAAGGACACACAGTTATGCCATGTGGGACACCTTTGTGTTCCTTTAAGTGAGATTGATAAGATGATTTGGAAGGTGCACTACAGTCGGATCGCATGAAACTTTAGTGTATAAAATACAATAACAGTACTGTAAAAGTATTTTTATTGCCCAAATCTCCAACAGGATGTTGGAAAATATATGAGATCTTGCACTTCCTATGCCATCTCCAAGCTAACCATTAAGAACCAATGCCTATATACTCCTTTGCCTACTCTTAGATAGCCCTAGGAATCCATCATTAGAGAAATTTTGAGGTCTAAAATGGGCATCCTAAGAAAAATGTACAACCAAAATAAAATTTATAAGAACCAATAGGATTCAAGATGATGATGTCAACCATGGGGGTTGTTTCACCATTCTTGGAGTAAAATAGTAAAAATATTAAAAAATAATAAAATTATAAACTACTTTTTCAACTTGTATTTTCAACTTATATCCCTAATGTTTTAATCAAATTTCAAGCGGGATTACTCATTGGATGCAAAATTTAATTCCTCAACCAAGGAGTACCCATGGTTCATATTGTTGATGCACCATGCTACAAGAAAAATGGGAAATACATGGAAAACGTGATTTCAATCACACTTTTCATGTATTTATCATTTTTCATGTAGCAGGGTCCATAAAAATTTTGCAACATGGGTACTCCTTGGATGAGGAATCAAGTTCTGCATCCAACGAGTGTTTCTGCTCGAAATTTGAGTAAACTCACACGGATATAAGTTGAAAAAATATTTTTTTCTTTTTTCCCTCTAAAATTTTATGATGTGATCTAATTTTGTTTTATCATTTCCACTATTATTTTATAATTTCCTTAAGAGGCCATTTTAGACCCCAAAATTCCCCTAATGATCCATGGACTATATGTCTCGCCTTCGTTCTACCAAACATGGCAATGGTTGTTTATTTGTGGTCGTCGATTGATTTTCTATGATGGCCATATTGGTTGCTTGCAAGAAGAGTATCACAACAAAATCTGTTTCCAAGCTCTTTTTTGAGCAAGTGTGGGTACATTTCAGGATCCCAAATAAAATTATACAGACCAGGATAACAGGTTCCTAACTGCATTCTAGTCGAGCCCATGGTCGACTGCATTCCACCCCCAAGACTGATGGCCATACAAGGGTCATCAACAGGATGATTATGCACATACTATGCATGTAATAATTCAAGTATTCACGAACATGGGATGAGAGTCTTCCCTATGTGAAACATAGTTATAACAGAGCTCTCCATAGCTCGATTGGCCATAACCCCTTTCAAGTGGGCCTATAATTTCAACCATTATGTACCATTGATGTTGCACTCCCTCTTGCAACTAAATAGGAAGAATATTCCCATGTTAAGTCCAAAGCTAATAAATCCACTAGGTTTATTAAACACATTAAGCACATTCACCAGTAGGTTCATGACATCTTGGATAAAGCCAATTCCAAGTATAAATAACAACATGATCAACATTAAGAGACACATACGTTTTAGGTGGGAAACAATGTTTGGTTACATTTGTAGACAAAACGCCTTGTCAGAGCCCATCAGAAGCTTCAACCACTCTGATAGAGGCCTTATACCATCACCAAGGTTGTGGGAGAAAATTATTTCAAGCTCAGTATCCCCCCATTCCTTGGCTTGCACCCCATATTCAATGTGGACTGCCTTCGGCCATACTTTCTAACATTGTTGGACACATCATACATTACCAAGCAACTAACACAAAAACAATCTCAACCTAGACTACATTGAATAGGTTATAACTGATCATATCATGGAAATGTATATCAAGACACTTGACACAAAGTATCCAACTGTATTGAGTTTTCAAATTTGGCCAACTGTAGGAGGAGACTGATCCAAGTGGATATTGGTTGCCACCTACCTATTCCACTTGGGCCCCCAACATTGTTTCCTTAATTCTAGCACAAATTTCTATTTTTGGTAGTTTCTCGGGTCCTAAACTTCCAGAGCCATTTTGGGGCCCTAAATGATGTTTTTTGGAAAACACACAAAGAATGTAACCAAATATAAGGAATTTTTGGGAATTTTTTTGTCCTTGGATAAATATTTCTAATGTGGTATCGTGCACACGAAACGAAGATTATATGCCCAAGTTACAACCCTAGGAAGTTGGAATTCCAGCTAATCCCAACAGGGCCCACAAAATTTTGGCGCTTCATCTCCTAAGGTTAGGTTTTTCAGATTTTTATGGGTTTTCATTATTTCTTAATAATAAGAAGGCCTTCAAGCCTCATTGTAACACAATTAAGAAGGAATGTATCCATCACATCTCTTCTCAAAGATAAGCTACCATTTCCCGAGCTAGTTTTTTTTTGTTATGAATGTAATTAAATTTTCAGCAGTTGCTACTTATTAATTGAAGTTTTGTTTCGATGTATCTCTATGTTTTGGTTTGAATCTGTATTTCATTTCATTTCTTCATAAATCCAAATAACAAATAAAATTCATTCATATTAGACACAGCCGCAAAATTCAACGATGGATTGAACACAGTGTCACTGTATATTGTAATACTGGAGCCTATAATAGAAACATAAACATACATTAGCATTTTTGTAGGAAGTTGTAGATTGTGATTCGTGGAAAATTCTAAGAGGAAAAATGCAAAATAGGAAAAATATCTTAACTGTAAAAATGTATGAAGTTGATGCTCACAACAAGTAGCTTTTTTTTTATTGCAATTCTTTGATCTCAATAACTATGTTGTTATCTATCAATGTGAAAATGCCTCAGATACAAAGTTTTCTTAGGTGGAAATTGTTGATGATATACTATGCATGTATTGCTGACATTTTTCTCAACAACTATTAGGTAATGTTCTTTTAGTTGTGGCATTTGTAACATGTAATCAATTTTTCACCCAGATGTTCCAACATGCATTCAAAACTTTTCTCATAAGTACACAATGATTTCATTACAAAGTGTACATCTAGCTGTATTTGTATGAACACGGTTTTTTCATTTTTTGCAGACTTGTTGGAAAGGAAGAGATAATTTTTTTTCTTTTTCTTTTAACACTCCATGCAACTACTTTATGAAAATATTTGGTTGTTAGGTTTGAGTATGTGTAATGCAATATGAAATTTTTTTGTACTAGAATAAAACTATTTCCAGTACAAGAGAGAAGGAACTGACAAACATACCAGTGTCATTGGCCATTTTTCAAGGCACTACAAAAAGAAGACGGAAGAAGAAAGCCAACATTCAAAAGGAGAGAAATGGACCCTGGTTCAGAAATCAGCCCCGACAAAAGCTAAAGGAAAAGGGGCCACAAAAGGGATCAATGCATCAAAAATAGGGTAGACACTTGGAGCAGAGAGATATGTTCCCCCTTCGGTAGAAGCCAAAAAACCTATTGAAGAGCTTAAAACTCTAGCAGACCCTCAAGAAAAAACATTGGATGACATTGAACAACATAACACTTCCCCCTCTTTGGGAAAAGGTAATGAAGAAATGGTCCTCTCTGAAGGAATCCTAGATACTTCCTCCCCTCCCTCATACGCCGAAATAATCAGAAAGAAGCCATTGGAAAACTATTTCTCATCAGAGGATGAAACCTTTGAGAGGCCTTCGAAAAGTGTGGGAATAAAATCACATAAAGAAGCTAGGGAAGAAGAAGCAGAAAGGAAAAAAACTCAAGGAATTCAATCCACAATCGAAATGTCCATCGGGAGAAACACCATAACAAGGCCTCCCAAGGGAGGATCTACCAACCCCTCCAAAAGTAAAAATGAGATTAACCTCTTGGAATTGTAGAGGCTTGGGGAACCCTATGAAAGCTAAAGCCATCAAATAAAGTCTAAAGATGGACCTTCTTGAAATATTCATGCTCCAAGAGACTAAAATTGAATGGGACACCCTTCTCGACATCGGTAAATTGAAATGAAAGAAAAATGCAGGGAAGTTCGTAAGTGAAAGGGGCTCCTCATGTGGAATTTATACTCTATGGTCGAAGGATCAATTTCAACTGGAAAACTCCTTTGAGACCCAACACTGGATATTTACCAAGCTAAGGCACTCTACAAGTAAGTTAACCTTTTCTCTTTTTAATCTTTATGTTCCCATGCTCTATGCTGAAAAAAGAGATTGTTGGAAATCTCTTTCTGAATTTTTAGACATCCACTCTCCCAAGAACATCATATTAGCCAGAGATCTAAATATTGATCTGGACTCAAAAGAAAAGAGAGGAGGCATTTGTAGTAGGGACCAAATGCTTCCCACCAACGAGAGGACTCTTTACTTGGTACAACAATAGAGTAGGGGAAGAACACATATCTGCATGCATGGACATGTTTCTGGTTCAAAGTTCATTGCTGCTAGAACAGAGGCTCAACTCCTCCAAAATCCTTCTTAAGTTAACCTCTGATCATAATCCTATCCTTCTCCTCTTGGCAGAGGAAGAAAACTTGGGCCCAATCCCATTCCGGTTCAGCCTTCTTTGGAGTGACAGTGACGAGTTCTATGATATTGCTCATTTGGCTTGGTCCAAATTTGTCATAGGATCCCCAAGTTATGTGTGGGAACAGAAACTCAAGGCTACAAAACATGCGTTGAAAGAGTGGATCATAAATCCCACTAATACCCCAACCAGCCAAAGAAAAGAAGCAGTCCATCTGTTGGATGACCTGCAAATGGAAATGGAAAGAAGAGACATCACCTCTATGGAGCCTGAAAAGGAACATATCGCCCAAAGAAATTCCTATTGCTCCTTCCGCATTGAATAATAATATTGGAGGATAAATTATCGCAGCTTTTGGCTAAAATTTGGAGACCGAAACACTTCTTTCTTCCATCGCCAATACATAGCTCGCCTCTCCCGCAATCACATCTCGGAAATCATCTCTCCTAAAGGGTTGGTCTGCAAAGGTTTCGACAAAGTAAAAGCAGTTGCTGAGTCTCATTTCCAGAATATTTATAGAAAAGAGAGTGATGGCAGTGAAGAGGACACAAATGAATTTCTCTCGCACATTCCCTCTCTTGTCAGTAGAGAAGAAAATTCTATCCTCATGAAGCCTTTCACTGATGAAGAAATCTGCAAATTCATTTGGTCAATGGAACCAGACAAGGCCCCTGGGCCTGATGGATTTTCAATTCACTTCTACAGAATATGTTGGGATATAATCAAAGTCAATCTGCTGAGAATGATTAAAGGATTCCAGAAAAAATCTAAGGTGGGGGTGGCACTAATTCCACCTTCTTAGCCTTAATCCCTAAAGAGGTGTGGATCCTTTGAAATATTCAAGCCCATCTCCCTCTGCAATGATTCATACAAAATCCTCGCCAAGCTCCTTGATAATAGAATTAAGCCATTTCTAGGGAACCTCATCTCCCCCTCTCAAGGAGGGTTTGTCCAAGGCAAACACATTCTGGACAATTTCGTTCAGGTACAGGAAGCAATGCATTCCAGCCATAAACAAAAGAAGCAAGGGATGATAATCAAGCTTGATATGGAAAATGCTTTTGACATGGTCAAACTTTCATTTCTCTTCAAAGTCCTTCTTACCTTTGGCTTCTCCCCTAAATTCATCAACCTAATCAAAGCCTCCACAGACAAGCCATGGATAACTCCGCTTGTCAATGGAATACCTGCCAATTATTTTCAAGTTTCACGGGGATTAAGGCAAGGCTTCCCTCTCCCCATTCATGTACATTATAATGGCAGATACTCTCAGCAGAAAACTCACATCAGGAAAACACGCAGGGACAGTTCCTGGCATAAGACTGTTGAAAGGATTGGATCCAATCAACCATGCTCTCTTTATAGATGATTCTCTCTTGTTAGGCAGAGTCTCCATGAGGATCGCAAACACCTTCAAATTAATTCTCCACAGATTCTGTAATTTCTTTGGTGCTCTCATCAACGATAGGAAGAGTGCAGTGTATGGGTGGAATGTTGACCAAAAAACCATCCACGGAATCATGCATCACCTCAGCTTCAATGGACATGCCAGTTGGGACAAAATAAAATACCTTAAGCTTCCCTTAATGCTCGGAGTTAATAATAATGAGCTGTGGGGCGAATTCATATGCAAAATCAAATCGAAAATCGACTCTTGGGGAGGTCATTGGCTCACCATTGGCAGAAAACTAATTCTCATCAAATCTGTACTACCTTGCCTATTTATCAAGCCTCCTTTCTGCTGGCCCCTAAGTCTACCACTGAGTAGGTTACAAAGCTAATCTGAGACTTCCTTTGGCATGGAGGGAAAGGAAACCAGAATAAGTTCCATTTAGTTAATTGGGAAATGGTAAAACTTCCAATTTCGGAAGGCGGACTCCAAATCAGAGATCCCACACACACAAACATTTCCTTGGGTTGAAAAATTATTTGGAAGCTATATGCAGATCCAAAACATCTGGTCAGTCAAATTCTAAAAAATAAGTATGTCGAAGGAGCTCCTTTGAGAAACTTGCAGGTCAAAAACACTCTGAAAGGCTTGTTGATCTAGAATCTTTGATGGAGAGGAATAGATTTCTTCCAAAAACACCTCTACCGCATTCCTGGAAATGGGAAAAATAATTGTTGTGGAAAGACAACATAATGGGACATCCGCCTCTTTCCAATTCTGAAGATATAAAAGGGATTCATGAGCAGCTTTCTCAACATGACATCCTCAGATTTGAAGACATATATATATGGGATGAGACAGGAAATTGACATTCCTGGGCCTTTCCCAGATTCCCTGAGCATCTGCAATCCCAACAAAACATGCTCAAAGAGGAGCTATCTGACTCATCTCTGGTCCACAAGTAGGCTTCAGATTCTTGGGGCTAGGGAAACACTGGAACATACACTATTGCACATGGATTTCTGTATCTACAATCTCAGAGAGAGGTGAATTAGCCTGTTAGATTTTGGAAACAGGTTTGGGATTCCTTTAGTCTCCCCAAATTTGATTTCTTCTTTTCGGTTCTAATGCATAAGAAGATATTGACAGGGGAAAATCTGATAAAAAGAAGTATTCACGGAACTCACAGATGCATGCTTTGTGTTATCACTATTAAAATCTTCTAAATTTAGTCAGTTCATACTTGTTCTTAAGTCATGGTATTAAGATAGGGTTTGAGTAATTTTTATGTTTTATAGGGTCTAAGTCATAGTTTTAGAGTCTCATTTCATCACCAAACCAAGTTCATAAACTCAAGTGCCATTTTGAGTTCCTAAACAACTTTTTTTATAAGCCAAACGAAGATCATATGCCCAAGTTATGACCCTAGGACGTTGGTGTTTCAACTAATCCTAGCAGGGCCCAAAAAATTTTGGCGTTGCATCTCCTAAGGTTATGTTTTTGGATGTTTAGGGTTTTCCATTGCTTCTCAATAAAAAAAGGGCCTCTTAGCCTCATTGTAACAAAGTTGAGAAGGAATTAGTTGTCAAATATTTTCTTAGAGATAAGCTACAATTGCTTAAGCTAGTTTGTTTCTCTTATGTATGTAGATTTTTTTTTCAACAATTGCTATTTATTAATTGAAGTTCTATTTTGTTGTATCTCCGTGTTTTGGTTTGATTCTACATTTCATTTTGTTCCTTCACAAATCTGTATAAGTGGTTCACAATGGTATGTTCTTTATCTATTTTTATATGCGTGTCCCTAACGAGGTCCAGATATAAGGATTTGTGGCTTTAACTGGTCGAACCCTTTCAAGAACAACCTCGTCGACCCCAACGACCAGCGATGGCAGAAGAAAATAAATAAAAGAGAGCACACAATCCTTTCAAAATATTGCTTGAAGAAGCCATCGATCGACAAATAAATGAGATGATGGAAAAAAATTTCCCATATCCTTCCGCGGGTCTCAATAGGCGAAGCATATTTATCCAAGGTACATGTTAACTTCGACATTCTTATATTTGAAGTCCAAATAGACGCAAGTGCCCTAGTG